>JAEKIX010000049.1:0-145422 GCA_018886245.1 Fusarium brachygibbosum | reverse complement strand
CAAATTTCATCTTCCCCCCAGTTCCTCTCAAATTTCATCTTCCCCCAGTTCCTCTCAAATTCCATCTTCCCCCCAGTTCCCCTCAAATTCCATCTTCCCCCTTCCAAGCCATCGCCTTCTTTATCCATTCTTACTCATTCACTATCAAGCTCCCACCATGTCCACGCCCATGGATGACCTAAAAAAGGCCGCGAAGTCAACCCACGAATCGTTATATATTCTTCCCACGAACTGTCCTGCCAAGGACTTCGACGACGTCATTACCCATCTAACCAAGTCACTGACACTGGCCAAGGTTCTTCGGGCCTGGTCCCTAGGCATAAAAGAAGGCATTAGCCAAGACTACAGAAAGAAGCGAATGAACTATTACTTCAAATTTCTCTGCACGCTTGAGGAAGAAGAAAAAAGAAAAAAGGCTAATGACAACGGGAAGACTTACAGGAGGAACACCCACCAATTTTCACACAATAGTTCAACAGAAATACCCGTCCTATCGCATTTGATCAACAGTATATCATACACCCTTGAAGATGCAAAGCAAATCGACCCTGGTATGGTCGATATTATGAAGGATAAGAATATATATGAAAGATACGTGCCGATTTTAAGCAGTCATGAAGGTTTCAGAAAGCACGCATGGTTGATAACGACAGAAAAAGAGTTGAGAACCTTACACTGTCGGAAGGGTAAGATCTCACTTCTCCATCATGAACGGCCCAGCTGACAAGACGAGCCATTCAATCCACTCTTGAATCCTGGGATTCCGAGTCCTCTGACGGATGCAAGCCCACAGAAAGTACCCAAGGACAACTGGCAAGCAAGCGCAGGTGTGGTGAGGAAGACGTCCCACAGAAGAGAGCGAAAAAAGGCACCAGGTCCCATCCTGAAGCGCCAACTACCGAAAACAACAAGGCATGCCTTCAAGAGTATCAAACTCCTCACGTCGAACCTCTCACTGGATCTCCGAGTGTCTTTAGGGGTATGTTCTAATTTGATAATTCCTTCATACATGTTGACTGAGATGCAGATCGAAATAGCGTAACGTTCGTTCCCGGGAAGCAGGGGGTGCATTTTATGAATTGTGACAAAGGACTAGATGAATTGAGGGCAAACCCGTGTCAGATTCGCGGCCACACAATGTTAGTGAAAGCTGAAGGTTATTGGTGTTTATCCTTCTATCCATCGGTAGAAATGGCGGACGCACTTATGAAATTAACCGAGGACGACTCGGAAAGTATGTTCAACCACCAAAAGTCACTCCATTTACGCTGACTGCGTTCTAGGTTCGAAATTCATAATTCCACGTGGCAAAAATGTCTACAAACTCAACCTTGATGAAGCCTTTGGTTCTGATTTGGGACCTGATTGTCGAGTCCACCACCAAGCAACACTGTTGATTAATAAAGAGGGGAAGTTGTCACTGACGTTCTTTCTGACTGAAGACAAAGGGAAGGAGCTTATAAAACTACCAAGTTTCAAGCTTTTTATTGATAGAGGCTCAACTGTCCCGACATAGGATAGACATTGTTTTCAAGTCCTTTGGTTTCGGTGGGTCCGGTGTTGGTGGGTCATGTTCACCTGTATCCGGATCTATTCCACAAAAAACCTTCGGGCCCATTGTATCTTTAGATTTTGAGGACCATCTCCAGCATGTTGGTACCCAACGGAGTCTGTCGGGCAGCTCCGAAAACTGTGAAAACTCTTTCAAGTCCATTTTCTGTTGCGTTTTCGAAACAGTCTCGTACACATTAATCTCAGACACTTGGCGTATAGTATACTCGAGTCCGAGCGAGGTGATGTTGTGCTTATCCAGGTATTTGCTAAACCGTGAAATGAATTCTGAGTACGCTTTATTTGTGTTAAGCAGCGTACCCAACCGAAATTCGTAGGCGTACCATCCTAATCCAGGGATGTACGCGAATTTATGGCCACAGAGTTCGTGGGGTTTTAGGTCTTTATCCTGGGCAAGTTGGGTCGAAAGGCAGGTCTTTCCCGCCTGAGGACCCTCTATTTTCGTAACCATATGGAAACCATAAGGCACGTCAAAATGGTTGTGAACATCAACGATTCCAAAAATATCTTCGACTCCGCAATCTTTCAGCAACCAGAGTAGAAAATCGATGTGCTCAGCTCGGTCTTGGTCTTTGCTTTCCTTAGACAATCTGTTATGGCTACAGACATTAGCGGTTGCATTTCAAAGACCGGGAATCTCACAGATTGCAAGCATGTTCCAAAACTTTCGTCGTAATGATTTCTTGAAGTCCAGGAATCGGACCACTATTGATGGCTTGTAAACCCATGTCTTTGGACATGGAAACCTCGTGCGTATATAAGAATAAGAAGAAAAGGTCAAATGGCGTAATTTAGTAGCAGTATCAGACGATCATACATTTATGAAGCATTGAATTCATGGGCGGGCGTGGCACTCAGCAGCCATGACAGGTTGGTTATTCGGTGAGGATAGCATCGTGAGATGAAAGAGGAAGAATTTGGGGATGACCACTGGGCGGAGGGAGCGAAGGTAAGCAAGCGGGTCGGCACGTGTCATCAGACTTAGGGTATGATATCGCTCAAATCAGCACGGGATTTCTTGCATATCAGGGGCCCTGCATATCGAGACCAGAAACAGGTGATCAACTTGAGCATCTGATTGATAATGTGATTGTTCAGTAATTCCCTCATACCCGGCAGTGCCGGTTGGTTATCGACTGGTGACGTCATTCCAACCAATGACCGTGACCCACGACGCCTTGGCTACCCTACACAGGATGAAAATATCTAGTAATGCAAATCTGCTGACGACACAAAAGATTCGCAGATTTCGCGACATGATCACGTACGACACATCTCTTGGTTACTTTCAGCATCCCCTTTGTCAGGCCAGGCGATCAAAATAGAGGCGACGCCAATGCTCACTTTTACCGGAGCCGAACATACTGTGCGTTTAATATCCGAAGAATTGCTCCATTGTGGATAACACTCAACTACGAAGAGACAAAAGTTGCTCACTGAAGGTTTTGCCTCTCCCAACACTGCGCTCATCGACCAGGCGACAAACGTCTTTTGCAAAGATACGTGTTTTCCACGAGGGGAATATTACACCGTCTCGACATTGGATAGGTATATCTACTCTGTTGCTCTCTTGACCTCTCACTCTTGCAATCGAGGAATGCCAATAGATAAATTATTCGTGAGCCTCACGTTTTCACCTGTTTAACCCCGATGCGGGGTTTTGTGCACTCCTATCCCTGTTGATCAGATCAGGAAGTGGAACTGTAGTCTAAACCACAGAATGACTCTTATGTTATCGGTTAAGATGCGTGTGCGGGTCGGCACGAGCCATCCTGCGTTAAAAATCGACCCTTACAATAGGGCAACATGCACTCGCACATGAATTCACAAAGGGACCCTAGACTACCTTGTCTGCAGAAAGTAATTGTCACGATTAACAATTTCATTACGCAAATTCCCGCATACCCTGTAGTTCCGGCTCATTGTCTACCGCTAATGATAGGACGTCCTATCATAAATTCTTTTTTTGTGCACGCTGCTTATCGCTAAGGTTCCCAGCAGATTGAGCTTATCTTATCGCCTTTCACTGAATGTACTTCTCATTGACCAGGAGCTTATTCTTATGCCCCGCTTCGTCGCACAGCCAGCGCGTCGCTAAACGAACGACGTCATCATTTCTCAGCCGAAGATGCACATCACGATTCTCGATTTCGCCTGCGAAAATGCCATTTTATCCCCCCAAATCCACTTCCCACAATCTCAAAAGCCATAACTGAGGCAACATGGACTTTTCCTGTTTCGTGTCTAAACAGAGTAGCCTCTTGCGTTGTTTCGAGTGAAGGAGAATCATGGTGTCCAGGCCCTCCCATTGGCCCCGGTGTTCAGGCCTGCCACATCATCCCTCAGCATCATTATCATGTGTATCCTATCATTAGAGGAATCTCGGATAGCGATGATCCTCTCGAGGGGAGTAATCACAGGCTTAAGGAAGCATGGCAAAGTACATGGAGCGCCAGAAATGGCATCCTGCTAATGAAGCACCTTCACGACTTTTTCGACACACGACTCTTCTCCATCCATCCCACCACATCCCGCATTCGAGTTTTTGTACCATACGATGCATTGAAGAAATATAACGGCCAGAAAACTATTGTGCCCACCACCATCGACCGAAAAGCCCTGCGACATCACTACGAAATGTCATGCATCGAAAATATGGGCGCTGATCGACCCATCCCGGATGTGATCTCGCCTATTACAAGCAGGATGACCTCAGGTAAGGCAACACCACTCAACAGCAAGACTGAATCGCCTGCAATGCCGACCTCAGGCGAGTTAGACAAAAGGATGGCGGGTGACCCATTGAAGAGACGACGACCGAACAATTCTGATCAAGACCGGCCAAGAGACACTGTGATGCAAGGCGACTTGCTTGAAGCTGCGATGGCACAGGAAATGCAAAACAGAGGGCGGAAACGTAGGCGACAGGATGAGCGGCCGTACGACGATTCGCCGAAGCCTATGGGGCTTCTGACAAACGTTAATCAGAAACTGGAAGAGTTCAGGCAACAGCCAATCAGCTAAAGGAAGCCATATTTAGTCGATGTTGTACGGTAGTAGTGAACCTGTAGTAAAGGTTTTGACATGACGAAGCTCGTCGCTGAGTTCAATGTCAGTGAAGACCTTACCTACTTCGTCATGGTTAATCTGAAGCTCGTCTCGTGTGATGAAAATGTTGTCGGTAACTGCTCCGCCGTTGCGACCTGGCATCAGCGAGCCTGATGCCGCAAACTCTAGCTTCCGTACGTGAGCCAGGTCAATCAGCTGGGTATCAAAGGGTTTTTGCCGTACCGGTGTATCGTTCGCTATCGCCTGTGGACTGAAGGGCTGGTCGAGAACGAGATAAATCTGTGTTTGTCGCGGAGCTTTCGTGAAGTAGATTCCCGTGCCGTCCGTATGCGTGAACGCGAGAAGGAGGGATTGTTGTCTTGCTCTCGAGGTACCTGCTATCTCACGAAGAAACAGACCTTAAGGCTACCGTGCTTGGAGTCAAAGATGCGATAGTGTTCTTTATTTTTATGTCGTAATGCTAGCGCGCGAGCAGCGCCTTGATTGATGGCATCGATGGATGTCTGCATCTCGCTGTCGAGCTGTTCTTGGGTGAGGGGATATTGGTCGATCGCGTTTTGATGCCGTACGAGGGCGACTCGGGAACCTGAGCGGCGTGAGCGTCTAGTAACAAAAAGCTAGTGAAGGAGTAGCATTTCTTACACACGTGCGAAAAAGAAACATTGCAGAAGCGAGCGCTATTTTGCCCTTTAGTCTTGCGCAGGCGCAGAGGGGACGCGTTTCCGGCTGAGAGAGGCTGCAGAGAAAGGCTGTCTGAAACTGGTCATCTCCAAGTCCAAAATGTACTAGCTCCATTTTCGATCCATCATAGCGCAGGTACGGAGTACATCAGACAACTTTGGCTTAAGCGGATTGGATTCTTATTCCCGTGTCCGAGAGCGAAACTCCGCTCAGCGGCAGCGCTTTAGCAAATCAGTTCTACAAGCATAGGCAAATCTCTATGTTCCCACGAGCCAGCCCAGAGAGACAATATTCACGACCTTTACAGCCTATACAATATAGAATGTCTTTTGGTTAGTGGATCGTAAAAGTCTGGCGCGGCTGTTAGCACGTTTGTCAGGGAATGAATGCAGACATGAAGAAGCAGGGGATCAGTGAGTTGGAGATGAGGGGGCTTACGGCGTGAAGCATCACAAACTTTCAGCATAGCATTGCCACGTCCAGTTTACAATGGTATTTCGCCCGTGCTCAGGAGGGGACCACGTTCAAGGAAATCTTTTTTTGCATAACCTTTGTCAATCCCTATTTCTTTGTTTCTTTTATCCCTCTTCCCTCCTCTCTGTCTTTCTTCTTCCTCCAATCCAGGCACTTCCATTGATCTCGCATAAAGAACCTTGACCCAATACTCTGCGCAGTATTTCGCGGCGCAGCGACGCTTGACGGACGGCGAACGTTGAGCAGTTTGAAATGAGGAGTAAGATGCGGATCATCCCAGCACGGGCGCTTGTGCGCGTATGGCGGCCGATCGAACTTGGGATGATGGAGAAAACTACACTAACAAATCGATGTCAGACATCTCCATGGTTCCAACTGTACAGTATGTGCGTGACGGTCTCCATATTCGGCATGGTGGGGAAGACCTCGAATAGAGCGCGCCGTTCATGTCGCACGGGATGTGGGGGCAATCTGCATCGAATGAAAACGATCCAAGCCCTGCGCACCCGGACCCTTGTTTGTGACCGTTGATGTCATCTGTTCAGCTATAACGACATTGGGAAATGAATTGAATTGGGGAGCCGACGAGTGGTAGGTGACTAGTGATGATGTAACTGTAAATCATGGCTATACTTCACATAGACTACCGTTTTAGCCAGCTATATCCAGCACTGCCGCGGCCTTGTCCCTTTCATTGCCGTGTGGCCGTCTGACTAGTCAATCTTGGCGTCAAGAGAATTATGCATCGTCTTGGTTATGTAGGGTGGCGCGCCAAGCTGGTTCCCGTATCCGCTAAGGCCATGGAAATGGTGTTACCCTTGGGGGAAGCTTATCCGGTAGGTCTAAGACGGGCCAGAAACCAGCCCCCGACTCGCTTGTCTCGGTGAGAGACATGATTGAACAATCAGATTTGCACCACAGCTAGGGGATATGCAAGGGGGAGTCTTCTATGTTGTTCCGTTTTTGCTTCTGGTCACTTATACGCAGGTATCGACATGCCCCTGGAGGTTCGAGAATGCAGTGGCCAGTATCCTGGCACGTCCAGCTGAACCGAGTTATAATCACTACCACAGTCTGCCATTCCGTAGAGACATGTTATGCTACTACACATCTCTGCCGTTTGTTCTGTAGATACTTGGTCGCTGTTGATCTATCGCCTGAAGACTCGATTACAATGCCATATCCTCTAGACACTCACGTTTTGATGGTGGATGCGAACGTCATCCACAAGGTCGACACTGGCAATCCTGCCAACTTGTACAGCATGTGGACTGGTAAGTTGTCTCTTAGATGCGCCGATCGCTTATATGCTAACCATTCAGTATTTTCTCGGTGCGCAGACTCTGTTGAACAAGGCCGAAGACTAGAGAATCTCAGCTGGCGAGCCTGGCCAAGAAGGCCCTCAGTTGTCGACAAACAGGAGAAGACCGCTCCCACCACTGAGACCCTTCCCCAGAATATCCCCCCCGAGTCGAGGATACCCGATCTTCCTCAACTATCCGGCAGCGTCGACTCTCTTGTAGATGAGGAAGCTGTCGACTTCGCACCAGTATCAGCGCCACTTGAGATTGCCCGCCCTCGAGTACGACGTCAAGACTCCTGCGCCAGCACCCGAAGCAAACGCCAACGGCACATTAGCTCCGACGACTTCGAGAAGATGATTGTTTCCATCGTCAAGGACAAAGGTTCTCTCTCCGCCCCTCCCTACGTTGTGCCAGTGGCCAAGAAGCCCTTGCATGTGCCTCCTGCATTCGAGCGATCCGGTTCTACCGCTACCGAGTCACAATCGCCTGCCAAATCCACAACCTCAGAGGGTTCGCCACAGCCTTCGCCCCAGAGCTTCTCTCGCACCACTGTCGTGCGCGGCTTCTCGTCTTCCCAGCCCCCCACTCCTCGAACCATCTCTGGTGCTAAATTATCAAATGCCATCCTCGAACCCAAGTCGTCACCTGCCGCCAAGGTAGTGCAGTCCAGGAAGCCTGCTCGCTTTGCACTTGGTGGCTCTTGTTCTTCTAGGGAGCAGGACCAGAGCCTTAATAACGATGATGAGGCTGCTGTGGACTCTGATAGCGATGACTACATTGACGAGAGCGCCATTGATGATGATGATGACTCTTCTGACTGGGAAGACGCTAAGGAGGAGAGTGGCAAGTCTAGTGTGGACGACAGGTTCTTCCAGCGGGTTAACTCTAAGCCCAACTTGACTTCACGACGATCTCTTATCACTCTTATGTTTGCTCAGAATGATAGCGCCCGCAACCTCGGTGGTCACGCTTCCCAATCGACATCAGTAACTTCCCAATCTCGTTCGCCCGATGGCTCTTCTTTGGGTGCCTCCCCTAGTGACTCTGACGAGGCACCCTTGATGATGAAGGGTATGCGTGGCCCTGCCCTCAAGCCTATTCACGAGGTGCCCAGGTCTACCGCCCAGCCCATCATGACTGGTCCTAACCACCTCCAGCCTCAGGCTGCGCTGTCACCTCGCACGACTCGTCGTAACATGCTGGCGACTGAGTTGCCCGAGTCTCTTCGACGTCACCTTCTCTGGGAGCGAGAACAGAAGTCCTCGACAGCAAATGCTGTCCTCAAGCGACGGCACACATCACACGATGTGGCCAACTTGAAGCAATTCACCGAGAAGCCTTGCATGAAGAAGGTCGAGGACGTGAATGTAAGCAACTGGAATCAATACTTTTCCAAAGAGGCCAGCAATGGATACCACTCCAAGGGGTGGTAAACGTTTATTGTTCTTAAAAAAACAAGCACCCCATACTAGTATACTTTGTAATGCAATTTGATAGCGTCAGGGAGCCTCTTAATTACCGTCTTTCCCTTGAGCTCTTCTCTCTATGTGAATTAGGTTGCAGCATGCCTTTGATTATTCTTTAACCAAACTTTATGTACCTGGGCCATGAACAACAGAATTAGAACCGTGTGCGCTACGAATGAGGTTCGTCTAGATACCGTGTACTACGCCTTGTATGGTGGAGGCTGGCTTAGCCGGACTGGGACCGCTTTGTACGTCTTACTCCAAAGCTCACCCGCTCTTAGAGTAGCATCAGCCCCAAGCGTACTATGCTGTTTACTTTTTGTGTTCTCTAATACATGTTGTCGATCATCCTGAAATTGTGGCTTCGACCTAGCTACATCACATTCAAGCTGAAGTTGGTCAACCGGCCCCTGTCTCAGACTGAGTGGCAGTAGTCTCTCGCCGGTTGTCGTTACCTGTTGGAACCAGATACCTGACATGCTACAGCTACAGGGATCATCCTTATTCCTTGTTCTCCTGTGTCCAAAGAAGGAGAAGACAATGGCAACAAACACCACTTTGACGTGGACCACCAATTCGTGCGCTTTCAAAGGAATGTGCCAGTGTGGATATGATGTGCAGGGATGCCTAAAGCCTGATCGGCCGATGAATCAGCGGACTAAAAGCGGGACGCAGCGACCATCATGACGCTAGCAGGCCTGCGTAAATCAAACGCCTAAGCGAAAGTAGGGCCACTCTCTATTAACAAGAAAAGCAAAACAGTATCCGCAAATGCATTATAAAGATGTACATCCCGACAAGACAACTATAGGTAGGTCCCACAAATACCATTCTACTGTCTACTATTCAAATCATTTTTTGACAATTGTTTGCTTTATTATCCTTTCTCTGCTCATGTCTACGTACTGCACTTCATGACAGACACTGAAGCTCCCGAACCCATTCAGAAACGCAAAAGCGCGGTCAGGATGCTCCAAGCTCTTAGAATCGGAATTTTGGTTGCTTTCTTGGTGATAGTGACCATCATCGTCATCGCAGTCCTCATCTGTATCCTCTACCGTAGAGACAAAGCACTCACGGACACGGAAAGCGCATTCAACAGTAACAGTAAGCAATATTGTATTTATGATACAGCAGAAAGGTAACCAGGAGTAATGCAGAAAGTACCGAGGGGCTCGTTCCATTGCGATCAGTGTCGTCACAAACGTCAGGCACTTCTGAACAATCAGCAATAGTGGCCGTCTTCCTTCCACCCAGACTCGTCGAGAGTTTTGACGAAAGCCCGATACACCTGCTGGTGGGTGATTTGACCCAAACGTTGCATATCAACCCGGTGCTCGTGATAAAAGGGGAACTTGGGGATGTTAGTATCAACATCGAAAGATTTACAACGCCAAGTTTTTCCCCTAAAGGATTGGATCCGTCTACTGTCATTGCATTCAAAGAGTTTTACAGCCCTACTGGCGAGACTAGCCACGTTGAGCTTGGGAAAGTATTGGAAATCTTTTATCACAAGAGTTTTAACAATGCTATAAAAGCTTTGCAAGGTACAGGGGTCAGAGTAACAGCGCTTAGCGGTGAGGGATGGATAAAAGAAGTCAAAAGAGAAATAGGGAAACGGTTAACTAGCCATAGTCATATACCTCACTCCTGAAAATCCTTGATAACACCTTTCGGTAATGCAGTTTTGTTCCACTAGACCTTGTACTCCGCTGCTAGCAATGGGGACTTCGCGCTGTGATTAGGCTCAGTGTCGGTGTTAGAGAGTTAACTCGCACGAAGGTAAATTCTACAATAAGTACCCTTTTGATCGATGACTATCTTTCTCCGAATGTCAACTCGTCGTCCATGAATTTGCTGTCTTTCGGCTTGGAAGCAAGCTCATCTTGAACTCTTACACCGCCTGCATTGGACTGAGCATCGTCTAGATCATCATTGCCCTTGGGCCCCATGCCTCCTTCGACGAGCTCACCACCCTCCATGACAGTTCGAAGCTCAAGGTTTTCATCCTTGGAATAGACGCGAACACCGACAATGCAGATGGCATTCCAAGGCTCAGGCATCTTCTCCTCTTCGGAGTCATATTCGTCCTTAGCAGCAGCGGGGTCGGCCGGCGTCAGTCGAGGCTTGTGAGCCATGTCGTCGCTACTGTACAGAGCCTCCCAGTCCTCCACCGGAGAGTCTGATGACTCGCCAGCAGAGTCATAAGCAGGTCGGGTGCGAACAGGAAGAGACTCCTCCTCCTCAACAGGGGCGGGAGGAGCTTCGCTGACGGGTGGCACCTCTTGCTTCTCTTGAGCGGCATCGGCTGTCAGGTCGACACTCTTGGGGGTGAAGTGAGGAGATCCGGTGGAGCATGAAATGACACCATCGTCGTTATCCTTGTGGTTCTCGTCAACAACAACTGTCTCATCCTTGTCCAGCTTGATCTCTTCTGTCTTCTTGCTCAAGGCCTCATCGTCAGCCTCCTGAGCCTTCGTCTCAGATTTAGCAGCCTTCTCGGCCTCGGCCTTAGTGAGTCTCTCCTTCTTCATCTGCTCTCGCTCAGCTTTAACCTTGGCGTTGAACTCCTCGTCAAGGCGAGTCTGCTCAGCCTCCCACTCAGCGCGACGGCGCTTTCTCTTATCCGCGTTCTTCTTGGTCTGCTGCTTGGTGACCTTGCGGTTGGTGGCACGCTTCTTCCACATTCGGCGTCGCTCCTGCTGACGACAGTCCGAAGCCTTCTTCTTGTCCTTCTCCCTGCGCAGCTTGGTGACCTCATCTATGTGGCCCCAAGCCTTGCTGTGAGCGAGATCGTAGGCGTAACCAACCTGGGCAAGCTTCTCGTTCTCGACTCTCTGAGCAGCCTCGCGCTTGACAACTTGCTCAACGGACTGGGCATTGGAGTCACGTTCACCAGTCACCTTGAGATAGACGACATAGTTGCCAGCAGGAAGATCAGGCAGCTCGACAGAGACCGAGCGCTCCATCAGGTAGTTACCATGAGATCGGACGATGTAATCCTCGGCGTTGGGGCTATCCTTGTAGTGAAGTCGGAAGTGAATGCGGAAGGAGTACTGGCCGTGAAGACCCTTGAAGTATCGACCATCAAGCTGCGAGAGGACCAGGACCAGAGGAGTATCTTGTGTCACCTTGATGTGGAACTTCTCGTGGTATGCTGCCTTCCAGGGAACATCCACGCCAATCCATCGCTGGCAGCATCGCCAATCGCGATCGCGGAAGAGGCGGGTACGGTTGAAGTGAGAGTACTTGCGGATGAGATCCTCGTAGGAAATCCAGAAGACAGAGTCGCTGCCAAACTTGTGATCGATCTCCTCTTGGACCTCAGCGGTCCACTCCTTGGAACCATCACTCCAAGCTCCCTCCCAGATACCCTTGCGGACCTTGCCCCAAGGGTTACGGAGCTTGACTAGGCGTTGACCGGACTTGAGGGTGCGAGCGTCTAAAACAACATAGGCGTGTCCCTCAGTGATACCATCACGCTCACCATAGCCGTGCTCGAGCAGACCGGTGGAAGCACCAAAGAGGAACTCGTCGTTGACTCGCGACATCTCCTTGTCCCAGAATTCGTCAATATCGAGGATATCGGACGTCAGAAGCTCGGTAGTCACACCCCCAGAAAGGTCTTCGACCCCCTCGCCGATCCAGCCACCTGACAGCGACGCATAGTCGCCATGGGCCTTGGCGTAGGCCTTCTCGAAAAGGGGGACCCAGGTCTCATTTTGGTCTATGCACTGGGCAAAGAAAAGAGCCTTGGAGCCTGTCTGATAGGTCTTGCGATAAACGCTTTCGTTATCTTCGCGATCGATTTGCTGCAGAAGATCTCTCTGCATGCTAGGAGAGTCCCAGCATGGTGACTTAAGATAGAGCTTATCGTCAATGATGGAGTAGATCCATTCGCCATCGCGGTAAAAGACAAAACCATAAATGCCAATCTTTGTGTCATGCGCGACGCAGATCCGTTGGAGACCTTCTGGTACGCTGGCAAGAGCTGTTAGGCCAGCCATAATCCAGCAGTCGCCTAAGCTTCCTTGCTTGACGTCACCGCCACTAACATTTTTCATGAAAGTAGGCTTCTCGAAAATTTCATGCACTCGCTTGACAGCCTTGGGAACAGCAGCCTTGGAGTCAAGGAGTGTTTCCCCATTGAGTTTAAACTTTTGTATTCCAAGACTGTTTAAGCAGTGGCCCTTCTCATATTTAAGATCCCAATCCTAGTCGTGAATCAGTGCCAAATTCATGCAAATATGGGGTTCCTCAGAATAACTCACCAAATCCCAACCCGGGTCTCTGTATCGCATGTTCACTCGCTTGCATTCTTCAATGATCTTCTCGACCTTTAGTCGACATTCCTCAGCGGCTCGCTCGTAGCCAGCCGATAGGAGCTCATTGGAATGGTAGGTGGCGGGAGGTTGTACAGGGTCGAAAGGTAGAACGGCGAGGGCCTTGTGGAACTTGCGCTTAGAGAACTTCTTCCAAATCTGGTTGATGGACTTTTGGGGTGGAAGCTTCTTCTTCTTCTTTTTTGTCTTGTCGTTGTTGTTATTGTTGCCGGCGGGTTGAGCGCGAGGCCGACGAGGGTCGTCAGACTCCTCAGATGAACTGTAACCGTGCATGTTAGCAAATGGCGATAGATTGATACAGGTCTGTAAATCCAAAAGAGAAGGAACATCGACAGAAAGAAGGGCTTATATATGTCGAGATTTGAACGAGAACATGGGTTGCCTTTGCTCTACTGCACTATGCAGAAAGCAGTCAGGGCAAGGTCTATGTCTGAGCGCCGACACGGTGAGGTTGAAAGAGGGTTTCTTACCTGGCTGCAAGGCAAATTCTATGGTTACTTGAGTTGGTTTCCCATTTGTGGAATTCACACCGATCCAAGGATACTAGGTTGAAAATGCCTTACCGGAGTTGACATGTAACAATGCGAACCAATTGCTACCTGTGTCTGAGGTTATCAACTCTGAGATAGACAGCCTGATGCTAGGTCAGGCCGCTGACTGCGAGGCAACGACCGAAATCTCTGCAGTAAAGCAGAGGCGCAGCCGAGTAGGTCGCATTGCCTGGGGCCAACAGTGAGTAGGGTAGAGACATATAAAGCTTTGAGGTTTGGATGTCGGAACGAATCCCACGGAACCAAGTATGCAGCAGTTTTGTTTTCTTTGCCACTCCAGTTAGATTTGAGGGCGATGGGAAGAACAAAGACAACCAAGTCTCACCATAGATAGCGATCGAATTACCAGAGTTGTCAGAGTACCGCGTGGCTGACGATACGAGCTGGTCCGCTGGCTGGGCTGGCTGGCGACAGGCTACAGCAACGGTTCTGCGAGTACAAGACATTGTCATGCATGGCCTGATAAGTGATCCACAGTCTTTGTTAAATCGCCCCAACTTCTCGTCTGCTCTGGGCGAGTAGTTGATTTGGCGTCCGAGCTGGGCAATGCAGGGGGTAACAAACGTGTTTTGAGGGAGATCGAAGGTGGACACGTCGCAATGCTGATGCGAGATCGAAGTACCAGACACAGTACACACACGACGCGCTTTGGCGATCGGCGGGGATCAACCGACAAGAACGGGGCTGTTGTATTGGGACTACCAAGTAAGCGAGACGCGGAAATTCCCCCAGATCTTGCATGTATGCCAAGTTGTTAAGGCACTAGCGTTGGCAGCCCTGTCACTACCACAAGCTAATCCTATGCAGGACCAGCTTGCCCATTCGTGGGCTCCATCCACCCAAATTTATCGCCCCACCACCTGCTTACCGTACAAGAGTGGTGGGCAATATCCCCGCTTTGAGGTAGGGGGCAGCAGAATGCGCGAGTCCCAAAGCAGGATAACCTTGACCCTGTCAAACCGACAAGCAGTGCACACACCATCCATCTCCCGCTTGTCTACGGCTGGGTTAGTAACGATGCATTGTCTTGGATTTTGGTCATGTCCCTCGTCGTCTCAACATTATCTCAAACCCGGGATGTGCCGTCTGGTTGTCTGCATTCCATTAAGGCTGGCTCATCTTTGGTTTTGCCTAGGGGTCCCTGGTTTATAAACAGCGGTGCCCCACGATGGCCCTGCGGCTGCCTTATTTTCACTTGACTTTTTCCTTGTCTCCTCATTCCATGCGTCCGTCAAAGTGCACTTTCAACGCTGAGCGAACCGCCACTGGTCTGTTTGTAGACGTTACGCGCACTCCCACCTGAATCATGAGCGTACCTGATTATCGTTTCTGGGCACCACGCTGTGACAATTGTTTTATGAGCTTCAAATGTGAATGTGTGGGAATCACCGCGTACCCACCTCCCCGGTCGCCTACAATCCCCCAACCTACGAGTGAGGGAAGAAAGCTGAGGCCGGAAAGGCCATCAAAACACTCCAGGCCCGACGTTGAGCCTACGACGTACAACCATTATCCTAACTCTTTGGTTCCGACGAAACGCCTCCGAACCTCTTCGACTGCGGCCCCCAACTTCTCTACGAATATTTCTGGGACCGCTGCTTCTATAGGTAGGTATACTAATGAAACCGTCATTCCTCCTCCAAAGTTCCTTTCTCCTTGAAGTTTTCTTGTTCCTGCTTTCACTCCATTTAATATTTTGTTTTCTCATACCTCTTCCTAATGGTTCCTGTCATATACTCTTCAATGGCTTCGAGGTCAGATGGGTGTCATGAAGAAGACGCCATGATGAGAAGTTGAGAAGAGAAGGAACAGGTTGCGTTCATGGTGCCCCGCTCTCATCCCGTCATAACCCCGCCTTGCGTTCTGATTTGTAGCCCATCTTGCCTCTATCATGTTTTCGTTATCATTCGCGGGCTGCCCTCGGACGAATTCATGTTTCCCTAAACCTGGCAGTGGTGTTGCAACTTATTGAGTCAGTGGACTGACGTTCTATACAGCACCGCAGCCTGAGACCTCGAATCTTTACGAAGCTGCAACATCTCAACTTGAACTACAGCATCCTCAGACACGGGTTCTGCCTCGACTCTTGCCTGCGGTGCCAAGCGCTACTCCAGAGGAAGATGCCGACTCCAAGGTCGCAAGGAAAGATGGGACAGCATCAGGTACATTTGTTGTCAGCCCTTTCACCGCAGACGAGGATCGGTTGGTTAAATCCGTCTTCCCTCGCTTTTGTCGCCCTCTGAATGGAAGAGTGAATGGTTATGTCAAGTTCAATTGGCCTACGAAACAAGACCAAAGTCAACCGCCTGCTCCTGCACTGTTGCAAACAGACGATGATGTTGAGGACATAACGGCGCATATATCGCGATCGCCCCTGGACCGCCGCCGCAACTCTAATATTGTACATTTTGATACGCCTGTGCCTGCGACATATCAAGTGCAGAACAGGAGGGCGTCATCCATGAACATTCAGTTGATAGGTCCAGGCGGCACTCCATCGCAGGTAATCATGTCGAATTCGCCACTTTCTCCCCAAGAGGTATTTTCACAGCCTCGGCAAAAGCCGCCAGTGCAATTCGGCTTCGAGATCGCCATGGCCAGAATGGATTACCTTGACAGGCGGTTGTTCGAATTCTGTAAGTTCTCCGATGGCGTTGCTGCCTGGCAGTCACCAATCCACCGTGCTTCAACCAAGCGCATGCTGACTGTCACTTTAGATATCAAGAACTGGTGCCCTGGAAGGAGTGTTCTCCAAAACACAAATCTTTGGCTAAAGGACTTGGCTCCAATGGGTAGCAACCAAGGCATATTGTATGCCATTCAAAGCCTTGCCGGAGTATATATCTATGACTATTTGCCAGATGAGCGTATTCGACAACGAATTAACCAACGGTATGCCATGGCGAACCAATACTTTATTGAACTCCTCAACGCACCTGAAAGCAGAACTCGTGGGGAAGGGCGAGAGGTCATCACTATGGCCGTGCTTCTTTCTATGCAAGATGTATGTATCACGGTCTGATTTTGCAGCCTATAATTCTTTAGTTCTTTGTGGTATAATCTAACAGCTTTTCAGGTTATCCTTACCGAGCGACGTCTGAAGAAGCCTGCAAAGCCCCGATGGCTGGAGGGCTTTAAGCAGGGTGAATATTTCCTACAACAAACGGACCCTGGTCGTCGATTCTGGAAAGACCAGAATAACGATACTACCCAATACGATCCTCTTCGAATATCTCAATCCATAATCGTCGGTCGGGCAGTAATCCTTGCTCAACCGATGATGGCTCTCCCTGAACCTGAATCAATGAACCCCGAGACCGAAAGCCAACAGGTTTAACTGGCTTCTTTATGGCACAGAAAGCGATCTGTTCGAGATCCATGGTGGCTGCGGCTTTTCAAAGAAGCTGATGCACTCTATGAGCCAGATCACATATTGCGCAGCGCGTCTGCACCAGGAACCTGAGACCACCATCGTCCCCATAACGGCAAAATTCTTACTGCGGACGCTGACAAAGATGCGCCAATGGAGTCGTGAGGGGAAATCTTGGGAAGAGTGCCTACAGCATCCCCAGACGATTAGCTGGGTGCGTGGTAGGCCGTGCTCTTTAACAGTCACCATGGATAGATCATCTAGCGCTTGAACATCAAGGACATGAACTGACACAATTACAGGCACAAACCACCGCGTGCTTTCTCGTCTCTGAATACAGATTTCGGTGAACCAGGCCCGGCGTTGGCCGCGTTCCAGGGTTGGCCTCGATCCCCGCCTATCAACATGCTCCCCGGATGTCGTGAGCTTATGGATGGTGTCGGCCCTTATGGTGCACCAGCTAGTGCACCCAACTTCGGCAATTGCTCGATAACAACGACCGGATCTAGACAGCCAGCTTCGAGGGGCGAGTACCGACAACCTGTCCCACGTCGAGCAGCTACAGCTGCACCAGGGAGTCAACCTTGGGATTTTCGGCTACATCATGCTTGAGAGGCATCCGCACATCCCACCTGCCCTAATTAATTACATCAATGCCGAAGACTACGCCCTGCAAGGCCTATCTGGAAAGCTGGGAACCGAGTAGCTCCTGCTGACGCAACGAGCCTTCATTATCAGCATCATGTATGCGGATGGCGCCGATTTGTCCTAGGGATGATTCATGGAGCTGAAGGGTGCCATTCGTGCGATCGAGCTCCCGGCGCACGTGTTCGATTGACTTGAATTGAGAACAGAAAGTTTCGGTTGTTGAGGGGAAAGCCAGAATTGAGTTGAGGGGAAAGTCGCGGCTCACAGGGAAGTTGAAAGTCTAAGTTGTTAGCAACAGTGACCTGAATAACCTAGATACAATTCACAGTTAACTTCATCTGAGGCAAGCACAATGGCAACCCTTGAGGCGCAGTAACATAACATAATAATACAGCAAGCTAACGCAGCGCTGGCATGTATATAATTGAATACCAAAGTTTGGACATTCACGGCGAGATGTCCAACGGTCTGCGACCTGGCATAGCCTCCCATCATCCTACTGCAATTCCTATTCTCACCACTAAGGAGGGCACTCTTGGGCTCAAATTCCCTCAGCCAGTTACGTACACTCCCCCAAGTACACAATGATAAACACTATAGTATGCTGACAAGCGTCCAAAAAGCTTCAAACGACAAGTTGCATTCTTGTACCGTCTTTAGGAAAGACTTTACCCAGAACATTCCATCCTTGAATTCCTCTCGATACCCATTAAATAGACGGAACAGTGGAGCCGGTGATGATTCAACTGGTATATTCGTCAGGGGTTGGGTCCTCTTCTAATATGCAAGCATTTTCCAGCGTCTTGTTCCACTTTCCATTTTTGCCTGCATGAGCGTACTTGAGGTGCTGTCTAAAATGATCCGCTCGAAAGAACTTCTTGGACGAGTTGCACTGTCTGAATTCGTGCACCTCTTGCAGGTGCCTAATGCGTTCATCCCAGTCCTGTTTTGTAGCGTGCAGGGGCGCGATATTACCGCTCAAACCACCAGTACCAGAGACACATCCAGATCGTGGGAATTCGTCGCCACAATAGCCGCAGGTGTCGGCTTCGCCAGGGCTGTTAACAGAGTCGTGAAACGCTTTGTCGTATGCGGAGAGAGCTGAGCACGACCACGAATGGCGACGCACATGTACTGAGTTTTCGTGGCGCCCTGCTTCGTTCCTGTTCTTGAAGCGGTTGCCGCAGAATGAACATGAGTGTTGCTTTTCAGCTTCATGAGTACTAAGTACCAGTTAGCAGTGGACTCATATATACCAATGCATCATATCGCACAGTCTCATCCAGGGTTAGTTTGCGGAGATTTTGATAGGATCGACGTACATCAGTTCACCAAGCGTCTCAAACCACTTCTTCTTCAAGGGGCAGCATTCGCATACGAAGGAAGCTGGCCCGTTGTTACTGCCGGACTTTTGTTCTTCAATTAAGTTAATTGTACTTGATCCTGAAGTTGTTGGGGAGTGCATGGATGCCTGGCAGGAGATCGAGACTTGAGAGCCTAGATCAATAGACATAGGGTCTGTGTAAGGCGAATTGCAGGATGCAGGTGAGACGTTAAAGAACTGTTCATTAGGAGCAGTAATACTTTTCCTTTGCCCATCAATCACATCCGCGTCGTCCATATGCACCCTTCTGAGTAATTGTTTATCTTCCTTGGTCGTAACCACTGTAGCGCTAAAACCATAGTTCACGTTTGTTGAAGTGGCATTGTCATTGCGATCTGAAGGCAATAGGTTTTGTACGTAAAATCGGCGGGAAAGGGGCCTGGGGTTGAATGCGTTCTGGTCGAGCTTCTTCTTGAGGGTGTCTGCATCGACGATTGCTGGAGACTGAAACTGGAAGTGATCGTGACCGCGGCCAAAGGTGGTGGAATTAAATCGGTGGTTGAGGAGCATAGAGTTTTTCTGTGACTGGTTGTTACCCTTGTACGGCCTCCTGTCTTCCATTCTAAAGCATGTAATGACTAGCCGACTCGTTGGTCCTGTTGCTACTGAGCTGGACGAATTGCACAATGTATCTGGGGGATGTTGAAAGCGAAGTCGACAAGGCGGTTTCTCACATTCTCATATAAAATTTGAAGATTACAAGGAAGAATTTGTCGACATGGTCGAGGAACAAGTTCTGATGTGGAAGTGTGGGACCTGATTAGGATAACGAGATGAGACGGCAAGGTGGTAAGCAAGGGATTTAAGTTTGGTGGAGCCTGCTCTGCAGCCCTACCCTGTTGTGGAAGGCTGCTAAATATGCGCGTGCGGAGTGCGAGTTAGTGGGGCTGGTTTCTCGTGGAGGAGCATGATGGGGCTGTCTAACGCTGTCACTTGGAAGGCCTAACGCGGCAAAAAGTTGACTCATGCAACTATATCCCATAACAATAAACGTCAGCCGTACATCTCAGGCAAAGCAGTCTCGATGTCAATCAACACATCAGTCCAGGATTTGTCTCAATTTGTTCCTTCGATCTCCAGTCAGTTTTGGATGTGGACGTGTCTCGATCAAGGGGCTTGTAACGAACGCTAATGCCGCTGAGACAACGTCGACTTCTAAAGTGGAGAATTCCTTCATCATTCCCGTTCGAGCCCCGCGCAAGACGGGAATTGCTTCCGAGTGCGATGTGGGTCGTGCCGCGGGAGCTGAATCTTGAATCATTGGATGTACTTGGGTACGTAGTGAACAATGTTTTCTTAACAGCCATGGCATCTCGCTAGTGCAAACGGCTACCCCCTGGCCCGCTACCATCGACCACGCCAAAAACGCCACCGGGGAGACTGTTTGCTCAATTCATCTTAACAGGTGAGTTAAACTATATCCGTCCTATGGCCCGTTTACGTGACATGGGCTGCCGCCCCTAGTGTTTCGAGTCTTGGCTGGAACAGCTTTTCGACTTTCGGCTTAGGTTAGTGCATTCTCTTCATTAACGTATTTTGGTAACTGATCGATCAAGCACCACCGCGCCAATTATGTCGGCATATCAAGCAACCTCAACGTCTCATAAAATTGCTTTCTGCCTGTACATCGATTCCAATCACGACGAAAAAGCCGCTGTCTCCAAAGCCATCCATGCGTTGAGAACAACCTACCTCTCCGCATGCTTAATCACACGAACCGCGCTTTCCTGGAAGACGGACCCGTCGGTGTCAGCGTCCAAACGGAGAAGACGGGCGAAGGTTAGAAGAAGGCAGGATTTGAGATGGAAGTTTGGATGGCGGCCCATTTGCAGTTCTTTAGGGGATTGGTTCACTTGGAGAGACTTGCGGCGAACGAAGTTTCTGCAAGAAGACAAGGAGCTGGGGTCCTGAGCCAGGACCAAGAAGAGCCATGGGAACTACCAGACTTTCTACCAGGTATCATAATACAAGGACACGACTGGCATCTCATCATCACGGCTCCAGAGGGTGAGAAGATCATTTTTTTGGCAGAAGTCGTTGTTTAGGCAGACAACAGAGTTGAGGGGGATTTATACAATCATCTTCAGTCTACAGCTGTCACGAAGTAGGCGCTGGAGGAATACTGGAGATGGATGAGAGAATTGTTACTTGGATGGCCACGACACAATGGGGAACTGGTTGTTGTTTAAAAATAATGTTTTTGACAAGCAGGCGATATACTAAAATATCTAAGAACCTCTTGATTCATCATCTGCAGTGTTCTCAGTGATGAAAGCTTTTAGACTCGAAGAAAAACAAAAATTGTGATTTCAGAGAAACTTCTCGTGATGATAATGGTGACACGTACTTCCTCAACTCCTACTCCACTTGCAAATCCAAGCAGCACCAATATTGCCCTCATTTACACGGAGTAGCTCTTCTGCAGCCGTTGAAAGCCCCAGAGATCACTACTGGTAGGATGTCAGGATGTGCCGGTAACCGGCAGTCGCGATCCAGCTCTCTTAATCAATACAGCCCTCATCTTTCAAACGAGGAGCAGGCAGTATGTCACTCGCCTCGGTCGTAAAGAAGCTATTATTACTCTATCACCAGTACCGGGCCGCCTAAGTTCTGCCTCTACAGACACTTATGGAAAGAGCAGCGGGCAGAAGGCCATGCTTCGTAATGTTATTATGTGTTTTTCCTGCTTCATACGTCTCGCCGTGTACGCTACACCTTTCTAATAAGTGACGATAAATTGGTATTTTTATTTGCTAACGAGAATGTCTCGGCCAAGTAAGCTATATTTGAAAGCAAAGCTTTCAGTCCGTTCAAGTTGATTCTAGCGATCGTTTCCGAATAGAACTCCAAAGAATGATCCAATTGCTTTCAACAACGCGTTGGCCGTCCCTCCCAATGCTGGGTTGTTTTCTGATGCTTCCATTCTTGAGCTTTCCAGTGGCGGGTCGTTCGTTACTGAGTAGTTCGGTACTGGGTGTTCCAAATTACTGCTGTGGGGTTCAAATACAGTTCTTTCGCCTGAATATTCCGATGCCAGTTGCAATGCGACACCCAGTGGAAGGTGGTTCATTGCCATGTGTTCTGTTATCGTGTTTTTGAATGCTGGGTCGGTGAGCGATGCTTCGAGTCCCTGGTTAATCATTCCCAGGTATTTCAACGCGGTGGCAACTGCCGCATCCTGTGACCCTATCGTTGGTTCTCCATAAAAATTAACCATTCCCTCCTCGGATTCAATACCGTGAACCTCCCTTGTTCCTTCTGTCAGTTCATCACTGAACCAGACCTTTCCACCTTTGATCGCTAGATAAAATCCTGTTTCGGAACCGCCTTTGTTATCGAACTCCTGAGCGCAAACCATCATCGTGCGCTGCGTATACGTGAGACACAAAAGCAAAGATGTTTATGCAATGAACACATACCTGACTCGAACCAAACTTGACCGACAAGGGCTTTTTAACCCAGCCTTTGGGCGCATCAGCGAGGTCTTGGCCACAATCCTCGTCAATTGTAATCTTTACACCGGGATCCGGGTTAGATATTGTGAGGGCAGTAACGCAAGTACCCTTCAAATATACCTGTAAACTGAAGAAACCAGGATTTTCTTGGGATTTCGCTTCCTTGCCGGGACCAAAGTTTATGGACATCATGAGCTTGGTCTTATCAATGACTAGAACATCCGGGTATTCGCAGTCCTTGGCGGGATTGATGAAGTCATGGGTTTTCCATCCGTATAGGAAACAACGTTTGCCCAGGGCCGTTGTACTTCCCTGCCATTGACCTATAGAACCAGGCGAAAGTCGTTTCCCGCCGGAGAGAAGAATGGATTTCATGTCTGTCCCCAGTATTGAAATAGTCTGTGCTGAGTAAAGGTGGTAGTCTCTGAGTGGAGATACATAGGATTCGAGATGGCTGGAGAAAAACTCGAAGTCCCGATGGAAGAAGACAGCCTTTTGTATCTCACATCTGTTGAGAGTCACCGCTAGTTTTGAATTGCTGGTCTGGTGGACAAGCCTCTCCCGCTATGCGAGAGGAACGAGTCGTCACTGTGATGAGGCCCAGGACGGTCGCATGGCGGACGCAGAGACGAGGCAGGTGCACTTCTGAAGTGGCATCGTGGAATAAGTGCACGTTGCATGATACACGTCAAGAGAAGGCTCAGTGACGAGCCACACAGCCTTGTACAGAGATTTCAAAGCAGGAGGGGTTCTCAACAAATCACCTGGCCTTCTTGTCCACTACATGTAATTTGAGTCAGCTCTTGACTCATGCTTGCTACAGGGTATAAGTGACCTCGAAGAGATGTTGCTGTCAAAACAACTGCATGATCCAGGTAATGGGCATCAAACCGGACGGGAGTTGCAGCGGGAAATGTAAGTGGCTTGTCCACGTCATGGTGATAGTGTTGGAAGAACCTGGTAAAAACTTTTCACGACAGTCTCTCTCTAGTCAGGGTCCGGCTTGCCTTGACCAGTCGTCCACGAAGCCTTGCATAACGCCCGCAGATTCTGCAATCAATGCTTGGAATATGTTTATGGTGCCTATGGATCAGAAGCATAAACATGGATCACTTCAAGGGCAAGTTGCGGTGAATAAACAGTGCAATCGGAACGTCACCATGGATTCCCTGCGCAGGCAGGATTCCGACTCATGCTATCAGGCTCTCCCTAGCAGATATGTTTGAGAGTCGAAAGGCACATCTTTGGTAAAAGAAAAGCATCCTTGTGTCAAAGTTTCACGGCGTACCCCTACTCTAGTCTCATGTAACCATTCTTTCCCCGATTACAACGGCACACCGTTGACTCATCGAGGATGTACATCGCAAGCCGGCTGTCGCGCCTACGCGCCAAATTTAAGCTGACGACCAGCTTGAGAGCTGTGAATCCGTCAGCGCGAAGTGACTTCAGCCGCAAGCGGATATAATCTTAGACTCAAAACTTTGTCTTTTCACATCCTTTCTTTTCTTCTCCTGACTCATCGCGTTTAACCCCATTCAGCATTGAGGCCCTCCAGTTCAGCCAGGGGATATTTTCAACACTGGTGTATCCCAAGTGCACGCCACTCAGGAGCTCTTCCACCCCCTAGCACCTGCGGATGGTATGAGATTGTAGCACAAAGGCTCTGCACCCTCACGGTCAAGGAAAAGCGGTGACGAACTCCCTTTACTTACATCGGACTTCGACAACCAAGCGACTATTAAAGATAGCTGGGAAAGACAGGTTTTCCCCATGAGAGCTGGAATCCTATCCCAACTGTCCAGCGGTTTTCTAGCCGATCTTTTCAACCAATATGGAACGGCTACCTAAGGTATGAACTGTTTCCTTCGACTGCAACTCAAAATTATACACTAACTATCCAAGAAAACCTTGCTTGCGATCATCGACAGGATAGATGAAAACGATCGCAGAACGTGTCTTTTTGTAAACCGCGTATTCCGCTCAGCAGTGGAGGAATACTTAACGTTTGCACCAACAATAAACGCTACCGAAATTGAGGTGATCCTAAGCTTCCCAAAAGCAGTACTCGAGCATATTACCTCCTTATCGATCGATTTCGGGTCGCATCAATCGGCTGGTCAAAGCCCACCATGGAAGAGCCTGAATAAACTGTGGAGAAGCTGTAGTTTCAAGCAACATTTTCAAGACGCGACAGAGAAAGATGGCAAGATGCAGTGTAGATCCGAGCTGATCCTCAGAGACCTGCCACTCGATGCGACTTGCACACCCCATACTCTTCCAGCTCTTGAAAAGCTCCGCATCTCGACTGAAACTCTCACAAAGCCTGATGATCCTGTTACGATCTTGCATGAATACTCAGGCCTGCGCAACATGTCCATCGAAGCGAACCAGGCCTGGCTTCCAGCTACGAAGATTTGGGACGACTTAGAAAAGCTCGAGTTGATTTGGGGCGATAACAACGACGATGTACTGCCCAGTTTGGAAGTGGGGCGCGAAAGATCAAGGATTCTAGGTGAAAATCTGAGAGACTTTCTGCGAAGCCATGGCAATGTGAAAACGCTTCACTCGACGATTTATATCA
The DNA here is from genome assembly GCA_018886245.1 of Fusarium brachygibbosum. Taxonomy (NCBI): domain Eukaryota; kingdom Fungi; phylum Ascomycota; class Sordariomycetes; order Hypocreales; family Nectriaceae; genus Fusarium; species Fusarium brachygibbosum. The sequence goes on along the minus strand of JAEKIX010000049.1, from coordinate 120,524 downwards.
CGTATCCTCTCCTCCCCGAGTGGTTCCTCGATGATCTACAGAAAGCCCTAGCCGCTGTGTTTGATAAGGATAAAGCTCGGTGCATCGTGTCCGAAGCTACTGAGAGACTTCAAGACCACGACGCGGAATATGTACGCGCAAAGAAGATCCATACTCTCCTGGACGGTTTCGGAGAACCGAAGGTTACCGCTGACGCCCATTATGTGGTTTTCTGCCGCTACGGACGGACTCTGGCTTGGCAAGCAAGAGGTTGGAGGGAGCGTTACGTTCCAGGTAACATTCAATGCAGGCTAATTTTCAGACCCGGCAGGCAGCTTGAGTCGGCTGTACAGGGAAATGGTGATAACCTGAATACAACGCCTTGGGATAGCAAGCCGGACTGGTTGATGTTCCCGGCAGATCGTCGTAATCCTGTCGATCTGTTTCAGATAAGATGTCCAGGTATGCTTAGGTATCATGCACAGCGGTCTGAGTAGGGCAGATGTAGTGGCGATTGAATTTAATTAAATATTCTCCATGTGTCAAAAACCCCAACCTCTTGATCATTGTGCCAATGTGAACCTAGCCATGTTATTCTGGTCCAGAATTGAGAATTGAGGATTTAACTAGCCTTCCACCTTTTCCTCTTAGAAACCTGAGACACCATTGTTCATCATATTATCAACGCGGAAGGTCGGCTGGAATAGTACCTAATTATGGTTCGCAAGGTCGACAGATGAACAGTAAAACTTACCTTCAGCAGTTTGTAACTGGCTGGTATAATACCTCAAAATGTGCTTTTGATACGTTACAGTACTTAAGACGCTCAGCTTAGCATATCAGAATAGTCCAGCTATGAGACACTGTATAATCTAAATCGACAAATAGCGAGCTTGCAGGCTGCTGCAAAGTTTAAAATTGGCACTCTGCTGCTTGTTACTCTCCCTTCTTCCATATCAAAGCCTTCGAGTATTTCGATCAGCCTTTCTGTTCAGATTTATTTCTCCCGACAACCTTCCACCCATCCTTTGGCTCATCCTGCGCTCCTTTCCAGCCCTTCAGGCCGAGTTAGTGTTTCACGGGCAGAAATGAAGATTGCCATTCGCGTTGACCACCTATTCCAGCAACTTTACCCTTCGTCCTTCGCACCTAACACAACATTTACTGAACGCTCCTGTCTTAAAGGAGTGTTCAAACGAATCCTTAATTCAATCAGCACGGCGAGATATTGAGCAAAAGGGTGGAATTTGATCTTATACAAATGGTCTCCACTTCGAAAGAACTTATACCTTTCAAATAATTTGGATCAGTTTATGTTGATTACAATTGATTGTGGTAGTCCATTTTGTGGTTTCGTTTAGCAGTATTTCAATCCCTTGATTGTGCAAAGTTGGTGTTTATGCGACAATCCTTCTTGACGGGACTGCCGCCCTTAGTATAACTAAAGATCAGCACAGGGCGCGATCTCGGGTCGGTCCCATATCATCGCTCACGTTGATCTCATGTTTTAGACAGACTGTGTGCTAAGTTGAAAGTTTGGCAAAACTGCCTTTCCAAAATTGTAATCCTTGACTTAGAAATTGACTCTGCGCAGCTCACATCTTGCCCAAGCACAGTTTCGCTTTCATGCCCTCTTTTTTGTTGGCTCTCCTTGTTATCACCCTTTAACATACTCTCGAATGATGTGCGGTGGAGGCAATCACCATGAGTTGATCTGTGGGAGTCACTGTCGTCTATTGGGGGACAGAGTCTACTGCACAGTGAACACGAGGCAATGTTTGCCTGTCAGAGCTGCCAACCACGAAGCGATCCTCATCTAGCGGCCAGGCCCTTGAGTAATCTCCGCCGGGCATCGCCTCGAATGGAACTAACAGACATCACAGTCATCGATCCTCGCTCGGCACCGAAAGACTGAAACTGAAAAGCGCCGATTAAAACTGCATGAATGGAGGGCGGTGGGACCAAGCGTGTTTTGACAATTGATAGAAGGCTAGACGTGGACTCTCAAGCCATCAGCCCTTCCATCGAACGACTCAACCTTGGGGACCAGTGACTTCTCAAGCGCAAGAACTACATTCCGGAAAAGAGTCAAATAGATGAAGTGAGGGAGTAGCCCAGTCGATAATACAGCAAGTTTCGTCTGCAGGCACTTATGAAAACAATGATGCTCACGAGGTCGTGCTTTTTGATGTTATCCAGCACTTTTGCCACTTCACATTCTTTACCCTGTTCTTCCACATTATTCTGATCTATAACCAGATACTGGTACTTTATTTGCTCATTGCCCAGCTCCAGGTGACCAGGTTATGCTTAGCAGCATCGCCTACAAGTGGTGGAATTCAGCCTCGTCAGACCGTTGGAAAGGATATGTCAAGTATGAAGGGATGTCCAGTATCCAGCTCGATGCACGGAAACTCAATACCGCTCCGTATTCTTTGATATTTATTCATACGTCTATTGCCATTCTTCCTGCCATTTGCAATGCCGGGTTCTCCAATGTGGCTTTCAATGTTTCGTCGACTTCCGAATTGTATATTTCTTCATGGCCATCCCTTCCCGCCTCGGATCAAATTCCGTGATTCTTCCTTGTTTCATCTGTCAGTGTATCACTGAGCACTGCCTTTGTACCTTTGATCCATAGATAACATCCTGTAGCGGAACCGCTTGGCGCTTGGTTATGGTTGAACTCCTCAGTACAAATCGCTATCCTCTGTTGTGCATATGTGAGACACAGAAGCAAAGACAATAATATAGTGAGTACTTACGTGAATTAAACAAAATGGTACTTTAATCAAGGTTTGCGCCCAGCCTTTTGGCGCATTAGCGAAGACTTGGCCATCATCATCATTGCATTTCGCTATTGTACGGGTATCCAGCTCTTCCGTTTTCAAGGCAAAAATACAATTGCCCTGTGCAAATTGCTTAATACTGATAGAGTTCGTTTGAGGCCAGACTTTATAACTGAAAGTCATATCATCAACATCCCCAACATTTGGAGTTTTATCACCCGCGACATGGTCGAAGGACATTGGATCTTGGGACTCTTTATCGCAATTTCCTCAACATACGTTAGTGAACTTTCCGGACAGGTTGAATTTCGCGCACTATTACCCGTGATGCTCGTTCCATGTTCACAACACTGAGAGGTTGATTGGCATTTTAGCTGTCCAGCTATTGGACGAAGCAAAGGTCGTTGGTTGTTATGAAGAGTAATGAGTGTCATGTTTGTTCCCCGTATTTCAATGGTCTGTGCTGAGTCAGGGTGATAATCCCTGAATGGTGATACATAGGATTCGAGGTCGCTGGGGAAAAGCCCGGATACACGATGGGAGTAGACAGCCCTTTTTATCTCACATCTATTGAGTGTCACCGCTAGTTTTGAATCGCTGGTTTGCTGGACGAGCCTCTCCCGTTATGCGAGGGAGACGAGTCGTCACTGTGATGAGGCCCCAGACGGCCGCATAGCGGACGCAGAGACGGAGCAGGTGCACTTCTGAAATGCCATCGCGGAATAAGTGCAGCGTGCAGGGTACTGGACGCACGTCAAGCAGTGACGAACCGAAGCCATGTACAGGGATTCCAAGACGTGAAGGGTTGTCGACAAATTACCTGGTCTTCTTGTCCACTACCTGTATTGTGAGTCAGCTACTGAGTCATGCTTGCTACAGGGTGTAAGTGACCTCGAAGCGACGTTGTTGTCGAAACAACTGCATAATACCGGTGATGGGCGCCAGAGCGGTCTGGACGTACAGCAGGAAAAGTAAGTGGCTTGTCCACATCATCATAACACTGTTGGAAGAACCTTGTAAAATCTCTTCACAAAACAAATGTTCCTCGCCGCCTCGACCGGTTAGCCATTGAGTCTTGAAGCCTGTATCAGCCGCAATCGACATGGAATATCTCGATGCAGCCTGTGCATCGAAATGCATAAGCGCGGATCAGTTCAAGGGGCAGTTGTGGCCATGGGGTGGTTGTGTTGTCCATAAACCATAGGTTCCTTGCACAGAAGGGATTCAGTCTCGAGCTATCGTTCCCTCTCTCCCAGACATATTTCCCAGACATGTTTGAGAGTGGAGGTATACAACTCGGGCACAGTAGAAGAAGGGCAGATCCTTCTGTGAAGGCACCGTAGCATACCACCTGTCAGGGTCTCGTGTAGTCTTTCATTACCCAGTTGCAATGCTACACTGTTAACCTAGTATATGATAAACAACCTAATCGTGGCGTCAAGGTTAAACTGACAATTAGTATTACATGGGTATGAGAAGCCAAGGGTGTGACCCACTCATCATTTGTGAAACTACCCTGGACAGTGCAGTGGAGATTGTCGATTCCGAGCTTTCTGTGTTCCTTGCCTAGCGAATTTGCTGAATGGCTTCCGCACGGGCCGCACATAGGCATGGACGTCACCAAGGATTGGCACCTGTTGAGGCTCTTCAAGCGCGAGAAGGACCCGCCCGCGAGAACCGCCTGCAGGGATCTGAAAGGTCTACCGTGAAACACGACCCAGCCACCGGCGTTTGTGGCATGTTGCAGCAGGTCCCCATTGCTAAAGCTCTCTTTCCTCCCTCACCCGATTACACCAAGAAATGTACATGGATTCAGGATCGTGTTCCCCGCTCCAGCGCCCTCCATACGCGACGCGCTGCGCGCCAAGCAGGTTAGCACAATTCATCTGAGCACACTACCTTGCAAACCTCGACCCCGTCACCATCGCACCCACCGCCCAGCCATGTCTCTGCACAGTACAACTCCGCAGCGTATAGGTTACCGGGACACGTTTTCGCCTGCTATCCCTTCCGATGCCTGCCTGTTAGGCTAACGAGTCCGGGTAATCAACCCCACCTCGGCAGTCGTCCCGGGCGCGCCTTTCAACAAACAACGTTGATCGTGTATTGAAGAAGCGCACTAGTGCCTTGAGGCATGCAACAAGAATGGGCACCGCGCTCTACCATGCCAAGCTCTACAAAGTTCTCAACTTGCCATTCAATCATGATCGGTCAAATCTGCCTTGGTGTATGTACCCTTATCTCCAACAGTGCCACCAACCTAATCGAGGCGTATATGCTCGTTTGTGTGTTTGTTACAGTACATGAGCATATAAAGCAAAATAAACTTGCAAAATCTACTTATGGGTCTAAGCTTATTTAATGATGCTAAGGATAATAACATACATCTACCCAGCGTTGCAGATATCTATCTATCAAAGTTCATGCCTATATTCCCGTCATCAATCTTCCATCTGCACCGTCCCAGTCCTTTCGAATCTTTGTCGAATGAACACCCCCTTCCGGTAAATGTCCCGTACAGTCAAGGTATCCTTAGCTTATCCATGACACTTTGGTGGGTTTCCAAAGGCGCAGGCCGACCAATCTTCTTTCATGCGTACGTAGCTATGGCATTCATAGCATAGTAAACAGCTGCTACTCCACCGGTCGCGATTGTTCCGATAATAAACAAGCCCCGTACCATTATTGTTGTTTCAGAGGCGTGTTGAATGGTGGTGACACGATCACCTTCCAAGCTACCGTTAGCCGCTTTCCTGAACTTCTCTTGGTCTGCAAGGTATTAGCTATGATCTTGTAAAGTAGGACAGTACGACGAACCTGTGGGCTTCAGGCCCGAAACATCATAAACCATCAACATATCGTAGGATGTGAGAGAAAATGCTAATAGAGATAAACTTGTGGTGGAGCGCCAATGAGGAATACTTGATCTGATCTGAGGAATGTAAATGTTGCTTGGGATTGTGGCTTTCGAGCGGGACTATCATCACTCTTTATACTTGTCGGCTCAGCCTTTGTTCGGAAGCGGCGGCAACGGAACACTTACTACGGGACCTGCCAATAGTCTGCATTGAGGTTATTGGTCGCCAAGCATCAAATCACCACTACGGTGTAGAGCGGGGCTGGAGAGAATCGTAGAATTCGTTTATCAGACTTTCGACGCACCATGATGTTACAAGCAAATGAATCACCCGCGCTCCAGTGCGTCGCATCACGGCCTGTTTGGAGGTCATGGCAAGTCTGACACCTTTAGGCTGACAACGGCATCACTGCGAAACCTCTACACCGCCAAATTGTTTCTCTATTTAAGCGAGTTTGTGTGTGTGTAGTATGACAGGTTAGTATCGCCAATCAACGTCTATAAAGCACAAAAAGGAGACGCCAGGGACGGGAAAGGGTATGTCTGTTCAAAGGTACCGGGTATTGGAACATAACAAGAGGAGTTACAGGTGGCAAGGAAGTTTTCACCACATCAGCTTGTAGTTTACCTGCTTGGTGGTTTGTTTTTAGAACTGTTCAGACCTCATTGAAACCTATCAGTTGAGATTGACAAATAACATCTACGAACCCTAGGTGACCTTCATTACACTTGACGTCTGTACGTTCTAGAGGTCGCAAACCACACGACAGATATGTGCCTGGATGACTGTGTTCACGAGGCCTTATTCGCATCATGCCGACGACTGCGTGATCTAAAAGCTGGAGGGGGCAAAGACTTGTGCGCACTCGTTCAGGTCCGAGCTTGTCAGTTTGCAACCCCCTGCCGCATAATGGAACACCTGCAAAGATGAGGCCGGGAAGTACTGGCACTCGCCTGATATGCTGGATACCGCTTAGCTGAGTCCGTGATTGTGTTTCAAGATGGGAGACAAAAACCTTAATGCAGTGTTGGCACACATCTGAGCCTTGTCGCCCATACCCCTGGAACATCCCCGTCTTATCTCCCCTCTACCGCGGACAGACACCTCCCCTTCTCGTAGCTTGCCGCTTTGAAAATCCATGCCTAATATTGCACTGATCCATTAATAACTGGAAAGGCGTCACCTCCGTCAGCCGGATTGTGTAGCCAGGTAGTGAAGGCGGCTCTTACAGGGATAGGTCAAACAAACTTGAATGGGGCTGAACTCCGATAGGTCGATCATGCACCTCAGTTTGGCGGTTCTCGACTCGACTGAATGATCAACCGGTGTACTTCATAGATATCTTAGCCGCCGGTCAAGGGCTTGACTCCTCGTTCCTTCGATGCGTAGATCTCATAACTCCAACACGCGTAGCAGAAGCAGGTGATAGCTTTGATACAACACTAATTTGCGAAAATATAGCGTTCAGAAACTTACTCTTTCAGGCAAGCAATTAACTATCTTCACTCTCTTCCGACCCATCGCAGTGGATGCGGCGACCTTCGACTCCAAGTATCACCACAAACATGCATCCGGCCTGGCCACCAAAACACCACTTGCAGCCCCCTCCTCTTCCCAAACCATGTTATCAATTGAGATGGAGAGAGCATTGCCAATGCTATTGCTTGTGTCGGTAACATGGAAGCTCTCAATAAAAGTATTGGCAGGATAATGACAGGTCGACTGTTGATGTTTCTTACATATATACGAAGCCCTGTCGATATGCTGTCCTATGAAGCTATGGAGGGCCTCAGTTCTCACCGCCGATTCCGCAGAATTTTCTATCCTTGAGGTTTCCCTTGTGTAGCTAATAAATCAGGCGTGATGTAGGAGCTGAAAGCCGAGGGTCCTGTGCGATGACACGACCTTAAAGTCAGTCTTTTCTGGCCTGATCCCTATGATTGATGCGTGCTTGAGCGTCGACTGCTTCTTGGCGAGGCCCTTCAAGGGCTCGGGATGAGTACAATGTTTTGGAAAGATGAAAGTTGGATATCTAAGCCGATATTTCGCTATTGCTACGTGAAATTTGTGAATCGCAAACGGAAGTAGTCAAGGAAGGGCAAGGGTACGTGCGGTTGAGGTCCCGCTAATAAAATAGAACTAGGGGTATCCTCAGGCCGTTACAGGGGATATAAATGCCAATTGGAAGAGACACCGCGTGGACCAGGGCTCATATGTGTTACCTGGGCTGCTGGGATCGCTGCATACCAATGACTGGAACGGAGTCCCACATTACGATTGTCTCTCATTTGGAATAAGCTAAATTGGACGACATGTCAGTCTGAGGCGGAACAGTCGCAAAATGCGAGCATATGTCTGCATGAGTTCGGGTCCGAGATTTGACAGCTTCCAACCCCCCTGCCGTATAAAGCTGATTGAGAAGTGATGACACTCGCATTATATGCAGGATACCACTTGGTTGAGCCCGTGATTGTACGTATGATAATTGGGGCAAATTAATATGTACAGACGCTCTCTGTTAAGTGATCTGCTATAACCTATCAAGCCGTTTTATTTACTAGATCGCACTCGGCAGATAAGCGTCGCGTAGTCCCGCCAGTAGAAGAGCCATTCTGGCCGCTGCTGACGGGGCACTGATTTCAACCATCATTCCAATTAGGCAATAGGCCATCTGAAACTAGGTAGCGTAAGTGGGATGGACTGGATTGAAAGATCAGTTCTTGCCTCAAGTTGTGGGCGGAAAGAGAAGGCGCCAAACGGGAACCTTCGTGCACAGGGGTACCTTGTCGTGTCCGTAGGAACCTCCTTTATTGCTTTTTAAGTACACAAATAACATTGACCATAGCTAGGATTAAACTGCGACATGATAGTATTCCCAAGCATGCATTCTGGTCGGTGCTTTATATAGTGGTTCGCAACGTAGTATAGCAAAAGGAAACGAAATGAGAAAATTGGGACCTGGATGTTGAGTCAGTTTTCTCGCAGATCCACTTTGACATACCAAACGGGAAAATGAAATGTGGGTGGTGAACTGAGCAGGGTCGATACGAGTGGCGTCATGTATGCAGGTGTGGGGGTGAGGGTACCAAGGTCATCAGGCTCGGCTTGGTCTTCTCAATCTTCCATGCCTAGGTGGAGAACTTGAAGTTTTGCTGGGGAAGTTTTGAAACAAGGTCAAGTCTAATTTGTCAATATTGTCGTCAAAGAAAAGTGGATTGCTTCGGCTACTAAGTGTCGAAGACTGGTCATTGAAAGTTGCATTGTACGATAACATCACTTCAGTGGATTGACTGGTTCCTCGTTGGTTTCCAGTATCTGATATAGCTTAGTTTGCGTTCGTTAATTTCATCATGTCAGACTCAAGGTTACTCCAATGGCTGTTTTCGGAACTTGTTGTATTTCTTTCCACGGTCGTCCACAAAGCCTTGCATAACGCCCGCAGATTCTGCAATCAATGCTTGGAATATGTTTATGGTGCCTATGGATCAGAAGCATAAACATGGATCACTTCAAGGGCAAGTTGCGGTGAATGAACAGTGCAATCAGAACGTCACCATTGACTCCCTGCGTAGGCATGACTCTGACTGATATTATCAGGCTCTCCCCAGCAGATATGTTTAAGGGTCGAAAGGCACATCTTGGGCAAAAGAAAAGTATCCTTATATCAAAGCTTCATGACGTACCCCTGCTCTAATCTCATTTAACTCTTCTTTTCCCAATCACAATGGCACACCGTCAATTCATCCAGTACATGTCAAGCCGGCTGTCGCGCCAAGGGCAAACCGACGACTAGCTTGACAGGGGTATGAGAGTGTGCGAGTGAGATCCAACTGATCGTTGGCAGCTCTCCACAGGCGCAGGGCTGTAGAGATTTCCGGAAACGAACTCCTGCACCTTCCTTCCCGATCGAAGCGGTTGCATGGCGTCTGTGCCGAGCTACATCATCAGGGATTGACATCATGGAGGATCGTCAGCAACCGCCGGTAGGGGATCGATCTACAGTACAAGGCCTAGCGTGAAACACCACTCAGCCACCATCATTCATGGCATGTTACAGCAGGCATGATTTTTGAAAGCTACCATGCCATCCCTGACATTGATCCCTCGATGAGTACGAATTCCTTGTTTAGACAACTAGCAGCCTACTGCCGCTTTCCTAGCTTGTACGGGTTGCGACCACAAATCAGATGTATCCGACCTATGCTTCGGTTGCATTGGCTCCATCAATATCGGAAATAGCCTGGCTCGCTTAGCCAGACCGTTCCGCCTTCCTCTCCGACCCTCGCAGCTGAACCCAAGCGACTAGTGGCTTACAGTGAACGTGGGAAGCCTCAACTCCGGATATGACCTCAAAAATGCGTCCATCTCGGTCACCTAAGTACCATCTGCAGCGCGCTCCCCTTCGCCAAACTGTGTCGACAATTGCGGTGAGTAGAATATTGGCAATGCTCTTGCTGGTGAGATAGCAAGTGTGTTGACCAGCAGAGATATTGACAGGAGTGTGATAGGTCAGATGTAGATGCTATTTGAATACAGAGCATTGTCAAGGAAGCCGTGGAGGGCCTCATTACGTACCTCGGCTACCAGGTTCCTGCATTTTTACGCATCGAACCCGTATCTCACAAGCCAGGCACGATGCGGAAGCGTGAATCATAAAGCCCCATGCCCTGGTATCGCCGCAGAAGGCTTGTGTCATTCGATAACCAGCCAAAGCTTGTCCATGGATGGACAGAAACAATCATGCACAGTGATACTTTCTCGCTACACACCAAGCATACAGACTTGACCTCAAAAGAAGGACCGGGCAAGGTGTCACGGGGCACTGGTGAAAGATCTTGGCCAGTGTCTCTCATCGCCAAGGTCTTTTTCAAGCGTAATCTGCTGATGAGGACAACCAGATGCTCCCGAGTACTTCATGGCGCGGCTGGCCTGCCTGGCATGACGAGCACGCCATGGCTGGCTGGACGAAACTATCTTCACGAATTTCATACACCGCTAAATTAAAGGCGCTACGAGAGCTGTAGTTGGGCATATAATCCGACATGTCACTTTTGCCCGGTGAAGTTTGCGAGACGTGAATAAAAGAAGTCGGGGAAGGGCGCCTAAGGGTACGTAAGTTGAAGATCCCGCTTATGGGAATGGATTAGAGGGTGGATCCTCCCACTGTTACAGGGTGAAACTGGCAGAGATGCCGGAAAAACCAGAGTCCTCATGTTTTCCTGAGAATCGCTGCACAATTGGAGGCCAAGGCCAGTGTCCCGCCATCTGCAACTGCAACGGGGGTACTGTGGTGGAGACCCACATTACACTTTTCTCTTTTCCGGGATCAGCTAAATCATACGACCTGTCAGTTCGAGGCGGAATATAGACCAAAGACAAGGATATACGCGAACGACTTTGTGTCCGAGCCTTGCTAGATTTTAATCCCCCTGTCGTACAATGGAGGTTGAGCCTCATGTGGCCAATTCTGATCACGACCAGGTCAACCATGGAACAAGGTTTTCATCGTACCTCAAGTACCAAGCAAACGTAGCGGCGAGAAAGGCAGCAATTGTCGTGTTCTAGATCTCAAATCTCCTCCAATTCAATCCTTTGAGGTCATATCAGCTTTCTCGCATCCGCCAGTACCTAGTCGCATCTAACCCCTGGAACTCGCCACTCCCATCCCCAACCGCAATTGATGGGCATCACCCCCTTCAGGTATGAACCCTGGTGTTCAAGGGTACCATGTATCACGAAAACACCCGCTGCCGATTGTCGAGCGCACACGGCCCATTGGCCACAACCATGACCTGTTTGTGACATTAGTATTAGTACCTAGCGGTGTGCTTGGCTTACAGCTAGCTCATTTGTCAAATAGTGCTATTACATGGTCACACACAAAGGCCATTATACGGAACGGCAAAGCGCATGCAGCCTGTCCGCTTCATGTCGTAACCTTGGATAACAAATGGGCGAGAAAGCCGTGTGTGAGACATTCACGAATTGCTACAGACTAGCCCACACTAATTTTATCAATTCATCTCGTTTCTGGACACTGCTGTATTTATTCCTTGTGTTACTTCTAGTTCCTCTAGATAATGCTCTATAAAGTCGTAGTTTTTCGATCCACAGCATCCCATGCTTTGTCACAATTGAATCCCATCAAACTCCCTTTTCCCAAGCGCTTCTATTCAACAGCCTGAAATACTACCGCTGTACCAAACCTTTACCACCGTCGACAATGTGGGACAAAAGGATGGTATTCGATACTTCCCATGCACTGTTAGACTGGGCCACCTTCATCATCTTTTGTTTGATAGTTCATTTCAAGCAAACTGAGGAACGAGACCGGAAACCTGTGCCTCTCATCCACCTCTTATGCTCTCTCGTCTTCATTTGGATGGCTGAGTTAGTCTGGTCTGTTTGTCAGCTCGATGAGAGGAGCATTAACCGTAACGTCCCTGGGGTAGCCCCGCCGATCCTTATCATTCTGTCCCAGTTGATCAAAATCGGGGCCTCAACTTCTAATATCGGAGTTGGAATGATCACGGGATGGCAGGCTTACCCCTTATCGTGGGTTCTCATGATCGCCTCCGCAATACTGGGCATTGTCAAAACAGTCTTGGTGGATCAACTTATGGGACCCAGCCTGGCAGTTAGCTTGGCTTTTCCAATAGTTCGATGTTCCATCATCTTAGCACTTTTGGCTTTATTCGCCTGCCCTAGTTTGACCCAAACCAGATTCGTTGCATTCATCTGGCCTGATAGAGAAGGACAGATCAGCCTCAACAACGATTCAAGTTACCAGGATGATGAGCAGGAAGTCACAGTTACGGTGGAGATCGCCGAAGCCGGAGGCCTATGGCCATGGGCGAAGAAGTCAAGGGTCCTCTGGAAATATATCTGGCCAAGCGATATGCCCCGAAAGTGGCTTTACCTTCTTATGGCAGCTGTTCTGGTCATAATCAAGACAGCTATCACCATACTGTGGCCTGGTATATCTAGCTGGTATCTCGAATATATCCTGCTGGCTGTCAAGAGTGCGGACGATATTGACATGCGAGACATACTCATATATACGGCTCTTCTCGCGTTCATTCGCTTTTTGAATTCAAAGTATGGAATTCAAGTTGCGCAGGATCTTGCTTGGCAAAGATTCAGTCAATATCGCGAACGGCATGCGAGATCGAAGTTGCATGAGACAATCATGAACAATGACGCCAGCTTTCACAAATCAGTGAACTCAAACGATATACGTAGTGGCATCGAGCTTGCCAACGAAGTCATCGGGCTTTTCGACTTTATCATCCTGACAATGCCGCCCCAATTGGCGCAGCTTATTGGTACCAGCATCATAGCAATGCCACTCTTTGGGGTAGACGTCGGCCAAGTCCTCTTCACTGTTATCATGATCAACGTCTCTGTCGCTTTAAGCGCGAATAGTCATCTTATTCCACTAGGAGATCTTATCAATACTGCCAGCACAAAATCGAAACGAATTGCTCAGGATTCTATACAAGGCTGGGCGACAGTCGCTGTCGGAAATAGGATGGACCTTGTGATTAGTGAGCACAACAATGCCCTCAACGTTGAGTACCAGCGGAAATGGGCAGTAGAAGAGTATCTGGCAGCAATTACTCCGGTTGTGAGCATCATAGGCGAGTGCGGTCAATTCTGTGGTTTTATCCTTGCCTTTTTGTACGAGCGACGTCAAGGAGGTACGTACAGCAGTATCTTGGCTTTCGGTGGGTATTGGAGCAACATCGCAACATCACTGGTCTTCTTTACCACTATTCCTCAAACAATAATGCAAAAGTTGACTTCGGCGCGACAACTTCGAAAGCTGCTGGAGATTGAGCCAATTGCCAAGTACGGCAACGAAGAGCTCCGATCGCTCACAGGCGATATTGATCTCAAGAGCGTTAGCTACAGTTACGTCGACAGAAAAACTGGTCGAGTAACACCAGTCCTTAAAGACCTTACCTTGACTTTTGAATGCGGGAAAACAACAAGCTTGATAGGTGAATCTGGTTGTGGGAAATCAACAGTGATAGGCATCGTGGACGGTTCGTGTGATGCAACAGCGGGTTCTGTCCATTTCGCTAAACAAGACCTCGGCACACTGAAGCGCGGCGAGTAAGTCCTTAATATTACCAAATCCCCCGTTCTGTTTTTTTTTTTTTTTTTTTTTTTTTTACCAATTGCTAGCAACATTCAGGGGTCCATGCTAACGTGCTTGATCTGCTCATAGGAGATCAAAAGTTGTCACTTCTATGCAACAAAACCCGCATATTTTTACGAAGACGTTCAGGGACAATATCAACTTCTTCTCAAATGACGCTACACACGAGCACACCGAGCACGCCGCGAAACTTGCCAATATTCACGAATTTATCACAAAGCAGCCCGAAGGGTACGATACTCTAGTGAAAGAGAGCGGGAAGTATGTCTCCTTATGATATATAAGCCCGCAACCGCTAAAATTCGAAACTTTCAACAGGCAGCTATCTGGAGGCGAGAAGCAGCGCGTGGCGCTGGCTCGTATATTTATGACAAAGACTCCCGTACTTTGCCTTGATGAAGCAACGAGTGCATTAGACATTGAAACCAAGTCTTCTGTTGAGAAATATCTCGAAAGTTTCTCGGGAACAACTGTGATCCAGGTGACGTAAGAGGACTTCTTCTTCCCTGCTTTAGACCAGTCATGAGCTGATCCTATCTATCTTTGTTCTCGCAGCCATAGCTTAGAAACAGCCAATCGTTCCGACAAAATTATTGTGTTACGAAAAGGGGACGATGGTTGTGCTTGTATTGCTGAGGAGGGTTCGCCTGCGGAGCTGTTGCTGGCACGAGAATCCGTTTATGCAAAGTTATGGAAGACTTATGAGGATAGGAAGAATCGTCAACTTCCAGTCCCTCAGAACGAAGGGCACATTGAAGAATTATACGGTATGATGTAGACGTGTAAGTACAAGTCCTCGCCGACAGCTACATATATTTGTTCTAGGGGTGGGCATGACCGAGGCCTGTCCCACCAAACTGGAAAGCCACGTGGGTTCCTTCCGAGAGGTAAATTCTCATTTGGACAAGATTCATGCTGAGGCCTATACCAGCTACACACGTCTCATGAGTTAGATGAGCCGAAAAGGAGTTTGGGGAGTTCTTTCTACTACTCAGACTCGATTCATGCGAAAACGATGCGAGGATAGGTGGCTATGAGGGAGTCTGTAGTTGAATAGGCGTTGGTATTTGCGGGTCGATCCTCGATACGGTGACAGTCCTTTTTGGCAATGCGTGATCGGCGTCGATAGTAGTTGTGGAAGTTGTTTACCCTGTACCACTTGTTCTCATCACAAGGGAAGGATCCAGAGATCGCCGTATCCTCGACACGCGCGAAGCCTCATTTGGGGTGCTCGCCATCAACGATCTGAAACTCAACAGTGGTCAATGTGTCATGTGTGTCGTGCCCCATAGCCTGGATCTTCAACAGAGGCTCGAAGTCAATATTCGGTATGGTCTCCTACCATGGAAGACAGGTTGGGTTTATTTGCTGATCTTGGACTACTCGTTCCATCAAGTTATCAGAGAACATCAATCTTACTATCTTTCCTCAACGTTTTGGAACCTGAGAGACACCACTACGTTGTACGACAAATACTGACAAAAATTCGCCAAATTCGCCAGTTTCGTGCTGCATGGAAGTCTGAAGGTTCACCCATGGGCTATATCGCAGAAGCATGGTCGAGTACTACAGGATGGTAAGGGAGTATGAAACCCCTGAGAGTGATCACGACTGACACATGGCTTTGAAGCCACTGGGCCACACAAGAGACGAGGCACTCGTCAAGGAAACCTTAAGATACATACTGGGCGGCAAGGTGAAGACTCGGGACGGGTGGCGGATATTGTATAGACTCTGCACCCACCGGGAAGGCATACAAGGGGTTGAGTCCTGGCTCAAAGAGCATTTTGATGATTTGGTCAAACGAACAGAGCTTCGAGGCGCGGTTTTAGGGAACTTTGTGCACATCTCAATTCGCTCGTTGAGGGAGATCGAGCAGTTCAAGTGTGGAAGATTTCTCTGGTGAGGAGAAGACGCGAGACTTTTCCCAGCAATACAACCAAACACTTGGGGACATGAAGCGGCCCTCAGCATGGGTAAACAGAGACAGAGTCCATGTCAGGGGTTGGCTCAAGAAGGAGGGTTATCTATCAGAACCATGAATCGTGGACAGCGAGAGGAAAGTGTTTTGTCAGTATCTTTCTAAGGTAATGAATGGATGCTTTTGTTTTAACAACCACAACGCCGATTCTGTAATCTAATCCAGCGAAACGCATGCAGTGTGTCCGTCGCATACTATTAAACTACACGCATGAAGGGGAGGACCTACCTTGAAGTTTTTACAAATTCATCCAGCCCAACGACTACTAATGGCATCGGATCTTGTCTCTTGGGTGTGAACTGTAACTCGCGCATGGTGAGCATCTGCTGCATCAATTGCAGTACAACCTTCAACTTGGGTAGAAGACATCTATTAATGGCTCTGGTCTTCTCATTTATCTACATCCATGCCCGACATACCAGAAGAAATGGGCTGCTACTCCCCCTTCAGCTCAGTGGCTCGGCTGCGGACAGTTGATGTTCATCCTCTCGTAGCTTGATCAGCTATCCCTGCCTGCCATGGAGCATCGTTGGCTGGAATACTGGGTTGGTTGTGGTCCAAGCCAGTTCCACTTTCATGTCCTTTTTTCTTTTCTCTTTCTTTTTTGGTGGCTCTTTTTGTTATCTCCCTTCGACATATTCTCGAATGGTACGCGGTGAAGGCAATCGCCATGAGTTGATCTGTGGGAGCCACTGTCGTCTATTGGGTGACAGAGTCTACTGCACAGTGAACGCGAGGCAAGGTCTGCCTGTCAGGGCTACCAACCGCGGGGCAATCCTCATCTAGCAACCAGGCCCTTGAGTAATCTTCGCCGGGCATCGCCTCGAATGGAACTAACAGACATCACAGTCATCGATCCTCACTCGGCACCGAAAGGCTCTCACACTGGAAAGCACCAATTAAAACTGCATGAACGGGGAGCGCTGGGACCAAGCGTGATTTGACAATTGACAGTAGGCTAGATGTGGAATCCTTCAAGCCATCAATCCTTCCTTCGAACGACTCAACCTTGAGGATCAGTGACTTCTTAAGCGCAGTACATTCCCGCAACGGTGAGATACTGCACTCTACGATCAACACACACGCAACAGCCGAGGCAGACATCCCAAAGAACTCGCTACCCACCCTCTATCCGAACCAACTCGCATTCGCGCTTCGACACTTACGACCTCGGACCAGATGGTGAACGAGGGCGCGATGCTTGGAAACAGGATGTCGACGGAGAGATACACCCATCCCCAGATGCAAGAACTACATTCCGGATAAATCAAACAGATAAAGTGAGGGAGTAGCCCAGTCGATGATACAGTAAGTATAATCGGGAACGGACGCCAGTATCGCCTGCGCTCTTCTACGGAATGCGAATGGGCAAGCCAGAGAGATTGCGGCACGGGCTGATGGGACTGGAAGATTCCACAGAGTCTTTGCCGCGATAGGTTGTCTCTAAATATTGCATTGCTAGCTTTGCTCTCCCGCGGCTAAAACGTGGATAGTGGTTCTATAGCCGAAGCTGTAGCCGGACCTGGGTTGTTGCCCTTCGTGTCTTGCGATTTTCCATCATGGAAGTGTCGTCGTTACGTTGGCTTCGGCAGGTTCGGCCCCATGGATACTCGGTAGCTTTTCAGCGGCCCAGTCGGTCTCTTCAGAATAGATCGCCTTATCCGTCAGCAAGTCGCAAGCCAAAATCTGCTCGTCGTCACCATTGCTGTTGCCGCCGCCTGATTCCATGCTGGTTGTCAAGGACAAGGCACTCGCGACGTCTGACCTCATTCTTGTATTTTCTTTCGTCTTGTCAACCACAACATTGGTTCAGTGCTTGCTACTCTGTAGCGCTCGCTACCATCAAAACCAACGGGAGTCTGGCTGCGCCATGTGTAAATGGTGGTTGATCTGCCTGACCTACAGATCTCGGAAACATAAGAGGCCAGATCAATGCTGGGTGTCATCATGCATCTGGGTCCCGAATCTAGATTGACATCGACCTCATACGGGTGATCGCGGATGGTCATCCATGATGACTGGCGAGCTTTTTGTTGGCATCACGGCCGTGGCGGCATTCTCAACGCATGGAGTCATGGCACTTCACGCGAGATACAAGGTGGAGGGAGAAAATCTTGATGAAAAAGAAAATATGCAAGCTTTTTCTGTCAGTGGAGGCCAATGCCAGCGATTAAACAATTTTAGATTCTGACGTAGCTGGGTGCAAGCGGCACGGCGCCCGGTCGACCACTTCCGCCGAAGCAGCTTGCAGTCCAAGACTGCTAGTTGACCCTTGTAAGGTCATGGTTTGAGGACGGGAAGTTATCCAATACTAAGGGTCTTCCGTTAGATGGCGAGGACCTGATAAGGTCTGTATCCATGTGCCCCCAGAGGTGCCTGCACCTTGTAGGCGTCGGGCTCTCCGGATCAACAAGGGCTAATGCCGCCGTATCCTCGTAATTGGCACGGCGGATCACATCAGTAGACCTAAAGACAGCCCTTCAAGGTGGCATAAGTGAATTCATTGGGGTGGTTGTTGTCGATGGAAGAAGAATAAGATTTTGGCAACTGGCTGGAGGAAGAGAGTCAAGCTCTATATACTCAAAAGTCTGAAGGTTCTGCTGTGAAAGTCATTTTGCAAGCTTCGTGTTTGTTCTGAGGGAGTCCTTGTGTTGGAGGTATTGGTCATGATGGCTCAAAGTGTATTAATATTGTGTTTTTTCTCTATGTTTAACGTTGATCTATCTCCACGGAGATATGCTAATAAGGTTCAAAATCAGTACTAAGATTCCTCAACACGTTTGTCAATTCGTTACAGAGTTCAAGCCATCTACTTTTCCAAGGTTAAAGGAAAAGTAAGTGATATATATACGCCATCTTTCGTCCCCTGTAGCAAAGTCTCATTATCAGAGGCGAAACCGAATGCCTGTGTAATCGCAGACTCTACGGTCGCGAGCTACCTCAAATGTTCGGCCCTAGTGTATACCTATCGAAATCAGAATCCGCTTTATTTGTGAGAGGCCTGTCTGTACCTTCTGACATTCCGGGCAAACATGAACCGGCTTCCCCTTCTTCGCCTTGGAGACCTTGCCACTGTTCGCCGGCCGAGCATCGTCGCGATCGTTCATGTCGCTAATCGAATCGTAAATGCAAAATCACAAAAGAATAAGAAGGACAGAACTCTATGGAGATAATATGCCTCAAATATCAAGGAACAAGACAAAATGATCATTCATCTCATGTTTAAATATCTATATCTCACTTCATCTTTCCTCTTGACGTTAAGCCACCCCCTTATGAGGCTTTGGTCTAGGCGTGACGAATCCATCGGTCGGACCTGTCGATCACAAAAATAGAACTCGCCGATCAGGAAACCGGGCCCGGATGCAAAATCCCAGCCCCCAAAAAATAAAATTACAGCCAGCGCAAGGATTCCTGGAGGGGTTCGCTGGACTAACATGGTGTTTGGTTAGTTGAGTCAAGGTGTCCTTGACCAGACTGGGAACAGAAAAGGATGAGGAGAGCACGGGGGTCGGAGTTCGTCGTCGATGATGGAGTTGCTGAGAAAGGAAATTCTTTCGTCGACTATTTACTGGATATGGTAAGAGAACCATGTGGCTAGGCTTAATTAGACTCACCGTGAAATATGTTAGGTATAGTTGGAAATGATGTCATCATCAAGTGCAGCAATTGCTTAGATATTGTTAAATATTACTCTATCCTGGTTAAACGTCCGCATATTACTAATTTCATCGACTTTCATCAGTTCCTTGTGGCTCCCAATTTGTATTGTTTGAGCAACACTTGTTCATCCATCAGTCAGAGGCTTTGAACTTGGTGGAGGTCAGAAGTCACCGGCGACTGGTTCACACAAAGATTTTTTTGAATCAGTAGGGCACAATAATCCGAGAGTGGAAATCGTAGCGCCAGGAACCTAGAGATCCTTTATTATTAAGAGAGACTGCTACGCCTACCGATAGTTGGACTGCCGATAAGGTGTCGTGTACATGGTGTGGCTACCTTCCACTTTTCGATCCTGCCTGCGCTGGTTAAAGCCATCTGGAACACTCTAGTGTTTGTCAAACCTTTAGGCCTACGGACTGTTAAACTCAAAAGCTCATTACAGGGCATCCAGATTCCCAATCAATATATACAGTCTTTCTGGTTATAATGATAGAGAACTAACCCCTAGCATAATCATGTACTGTGGACATGTTAATATGAAGACAAAAGACGATTTTAGAATTTCACGTAATCTACATCAAGATGGAAACGTAGTAGGATCTCATTAGCCTTGGGGCCTCCCTAGCAGATGATGCCCGTCATCCATTGTGCGCACACCATTATCACCAAAAATTGTCTCAAGTTTGAGGCCCTCATCCTTGGAGTAAACCCGAACACCAACGACACATACAGCACACCAGGGAGTCGGTAGTTGGTTTCCATCGGAGTCCTCGCTCTCCGTACTGTCGCTTGTAATACCCTCACTCATATCGTGCTCGCATCTGGTCTTTCGTCGCATCGCGTTGTCCAGCTCTTTTTGTATAGAATGAGTGGTGTCGTCGCTGCTATACAGCCGGTCCCATTCATCAATGGGGGAATCTGATGAATCATCAGGCTCATCTTTCATAAGCAAACGCTCCCTGTTCCTGGGAGATTCTTCCATTGATGGAGACTTTCTTAAAGACCCTTCTTCATGCACAAGCTTTCTCGCTGCATCATTGCATTTTCCAATCTGCCCTTGACAGGATCTAATAACTTGGGTGTTTCCCGCGTCGACATTTTGAATAGGTAAGGTTTCGATTACGCCTCCGGTTACTCTTGTACCAGTCATGGGGTCCTTCCCTAACTTAGTTGCGCCCTTCTTCGTTGTGCCATCTTCGGAGATTGCCCCATCGACATTCTCGCGAGTCTCTTGGTGGGCTCTTCTCTTCAACTCGTTCTTCCGTTTCTGTTTCCTCTCGACGTCCTGTTTGATGCGACGTTTCTCCCATCTTCGACGACGAGCCCCTTTACGGCATTTCGATGCTGACTCTTGCTTCTTTTTCTTTTCTAAACGATTTACTTCGCTGGTGTAGGGTACAGCTTTGCTATGAGCTACGTTGTAAGCGAACCCAACCTGTGCCAGTTTGGCATTCTCTGTTCTCGTTTTGCACTCTTGCTTGATGACTTCCTCGATTGACTCTAATGCGCAGTCTCTGTCCGCAGAGACTCGTATGCATATGGTATACGTGCCGGGCATCAGCGCGGAGAGTTCTATGGCAGCCGAACGTGTCATTAGGTAGTTTCCGTGAGACTGCACTATGGATCGTCTAACTCCCAAGCTGCTGTCTTGGGCAATGCGAAAAGCAAGACGAAAGGAATATTGACCGTGCAGGCCATTGAAATACCGTCTGTCAAGCTGTGAAACAGCGACAACAACTGGCGACTCCTTGGACAAGACAACACGAAATTGCTCCTGGTAGCATGCCCTCCATGGCACATTGACACTGACCCAGCTCTGGCTACACCGCCAATCCGGCTCTCGGAAGAGTCTCGTACGGTCGAGGTGAGAGTATTTACGCATAAAGTCTTCAAGTGAAATCCAGAAGACCGAGTCACTACCGAATCGATGATTAAGTTCCTGCTGGATTTCGGGCGTCCACTCTTTGGACCCGTCGCTCCAAGCACCTTCCCAGATGCCCTTCCGTAGGTGAGCCCACGGATTGCGAAGTTTCAGCAACCGCTGACCTGATTGCAGAGTATGAGTTGCCACGATGATGTAGGCATGGCCCTCCGATATGCCATCACGCTCGCCGTAGCCGCCATCCAAGAAACCCGTTGAGGCGCCAAACAAAAATTCCTGATTGACCTTGGAAAGTTCCGTGTCCCAAAAGACGTTTGGATCGAGGATGTCCGA
Organism: Fusarium brachygibbosum; assembly: GCA_018886245.1. Lineage (NCBI taxonomy): Eukaryota > Fungi > Ascomycota > Sordariomycetes > Hypocreales > Nectriaceae > Fusarium > Fusarium brachygibbosum. The sequence goes on along the minus strand of JAEKIX010000049.1, from coordinate 98,875 downwards.
CGTGAATAGTTCAGTTGTCACTCCACCAGAAAGATCCTCCAGACCCTCTCCGATCCAGCCCCCTGCCAACGCCGCATAATCACCGTGGGCTTTGGCAAAAGCTTTCTCGATTAGAGGAACCCACGTTTCGTTCTGGTCTTTGCACTGGGCGAAGAAGAGGGCCTTCGACCCCGTCTGGTAGGTGGCCTCGAACTCCTTCTCGGCATCAACTCGTCCAGTTTGTTGCAAGAGCGTTCTTTGCAGGCTCGGGGAATCCCAGGATGGTGATTGGAGATAGAGCGTATCGTCGATGATGGTGTAGGTCCACATTCCATCGCGGTAGAAGACGAAACCGTAGACACCGATATCTGCATCAAGAGTTCAGCACCTCTTCAAATAGCGATACGAGACGGAACAGGACGTACCTGTGTCATATGCTGCACATGTCTGGTTCAGCCAGTCTGGAAGATTCGCAAGGGCGGTTAAACCTGAAACAAACCAGCAGTTACTGAGCTTGCCTTGTTTTACGTCCATTCCATCTACGTTCCCCATGAACGTAGGGCGCAGGAAGATCTCATGCACTCTTTTGACGGCGCCAGGCGAGTCGCCTTCTACACCGAAGTGAGAAACTTGGCTGAGATCAAACGTTGTGTCCCGAAGCCCATTTAGACAATGGCCTTGGTCTGCAAGATCAAATGCCTGGGTTGTATGCGGTCAACCACCAAGGACAGATCACACATCCAAACGTCATTTCATAGACTCACCAGATCCCAGTCACGGTCTCTATACCTCATGTTCAGTTGCCTACATTCTTTGATGATCTCGCTGACCTGCTCCCGACATTCTGCCACTACACGTAGACGGGCTCTTGAGAGAAGTTCGCTAGCTTGACTGCTATCTGAAGACACCTTTGCCGTGGGATCCAGCGGTAGGATTGATAGAGCTTGTTGAGAACGTGAACTAGAAAAACGCTTCCAAATGTTGTTGATTGCTGCCTGCGACGACAACGAGGATTTCTTCCTCCTTCTTTTACTTTTTGAATGAGCCACCGCGCTCTTGGAGGAGCTTTCTAAATCGGATGAGCTAGTATGAGACATGTCTCGTGATGGACTACAGGAAAAGGAAGAGGTGAAAAGCTGAGGTTAATAAAACTAAGTACAAAGGTGGGAATCAGTGATAGCGGCGGTCGAAGGACAATCTGGGAGGGTGGAGTATCGTGTATGGGTTTCGACAGTATGTGCTTCTTTCACCTTCTCGCCCGTTTTAGGGCACTTCTACATGGCCTCTACGAGCCAAAAACGAATTCTGTCGAGCAATGTGGACCTAAAAGAGCTTGAAGTCCTGGTGGAGCAGAACGGCCCCTTTTGGATGTCGAGGCGATCGAATCGTGCAGTAAGGGCATCGAGCAAAGTCCGTCGCACCACGCGACGACTAGAAGACAGTGCCGAAAGATCGTAGTCGACCACCCGGCAGCCGACGCAAACTGTCTTAGGTGAAGAACGGGTCGATTGACTGAACCAGTCTCGAAGAGTAGCCATAGCCGTGGCAAGGAGTAGTGACGATGGAAGGCAAATATTGTAAAGGACACTGGGTCTCCTAGGAGATAAGGAGCTCAAAGATTGTGCAATGAATCAAAAACAGTCATTAAACTGCGGTTGACACCAACAGTTCCTCTATCAATGCGATTCCTGGAGGTTGTCCCCGGGTCCGCTACTGCACTGATGTCTTTCCGATACCTGAGTGGCATGAGGCAACATTCCCAAATATAGCAACCCGAGTAGGACAATGCCACATGAGGATGTCGAGCGGCGGATGTGACGGCGACATGATGAAGCAAATAACTGAGACAAACTTAATCAGATGAGCCTGCACTACAGTAGACACAAAAACGGTTTCGGAATGCATCCTGGCGGCCCAGACGCCATACTATAGAACTGCGGGAAGCTTTATTGCTCATTATGATGCGAGGCGATCAATTATCCACGCTAAATTAGTGAAGCAGTGAGTGAGTGACGAAAAGTGGGCGTTGTACCCCGCGAGTTCGTGGGGAGTGGGCGAGTTTGCTGTAGAAAGTGAGCGTTACACCCTGTAAGCTCATGGAGGCTCCTTGCAGGGCTCCAGATCTCAGATGTATACCGGTACGCGCAGCCTAGCTCGTGGAACATGGCAGTTTGCATGGGCTAGTGTACAAAGTGCGCCGTTGCACGTATACTGGAACAGATTACGGGCCAGCAGAGATGTGCCAGTCCAAGTAAGATGCTAGTATAGGAGCACTAGTACACACACTCCTCTGGCACATCGGTGCCGGCACGCAGCGTGTGCTGGTGCATATACGCTGGCACACATACGCTAGCACACATGTGCCAGTGCATTTGCTGCGGCACATGCTGGCCAAAGCAGGGCTACTGGTGAATGCAGCCTAGCTCATGTGTGCCATTTCAGGTACGCCAGCATAAGCGGTGTAGCTTATCTGTAACGGCACGGATGGGCCGGCACGTGCATGCTCGCGCAATTGCACCAGCATATACGCGCCAGCACACGCTCCGTACCGGCACAGATGTGCTAGTGAAAGATCTGTGCTAGGACGTCCAGACTAGCCCGACATGCATGCTGGCTCCTGTATGCAAGTACATCTCGTAGACTAGTTCACGAGATCTAGTGCACGTAACACACCAGTGCATCCGCTCTGTCACACTACATCTCCCAGTACACATTCGATGGGTCACTTCGCTAGTTCTTTTCCGAAAATGCAAATCGCACAACAATCGAATTCCAATGAGCTGAAAGTTGTCTCTAAAAGGGAGTTACAAGATTCTTTTCCTCTTTTTGAGCGTTACTATGGGGATTGCCTTGTCGGCAAAATCGTTTTCACTGAACAGGAAGTTATCTTTGAAAAGAATTATCAGCCTGTCCTCCACGTTCCCCTCGTCTTTCAACGCTTTGTAACACGAATGAGGTACTAATGTCCTCATATGCCTATCAACCATACTATATCCCTCGTCAACAAACTGTTCCAGCCATTCCTTCAATTGATCCTCCCCCTTGTAAACCATTGTCCTCTTTCGCATTTCGATTGGGAATGACTCCCCGTCTGGTGCTTGTGAGAACGTGCATATAGGTTCTCTCGTTTCATGCAGATCTGCACCATCCTGATTTGGTTGTTCAGTGCTTCTTTCATCTGTTGAAGGAGCTACGTATCTTACCTCACGGCTTGTCCAGTGCTCATCTTGCTGAGTGCTCTCTTGGTGCTCATTAGAGTGCGCTCTATTGAATTCCCGCTGCTTCGTGTTAGTGACAGGCAGAGGAGAGCTGTTTGACTCACCAAGGACTCGACTTGGCTGCTTGCCTCTTGTAATTCTGATTCGAGGCTCTCCTTACGGCTCTGTAGCCCTGCCACCTCGCCTTGAAGTCCAATCAATTTGTCATCTTCTGTCTTTATTAGCGTTCTGGTGTTCGATAACGTTTGCTGCGCGTGTTGGTATTCTTTCTCAAGGTCCTTCTTGACCTGTTCTCCGCGGTTCACGTCGTTTTCGAGTTGCGTTACTTGATTTTCCAGTTCCAGTCTCTTCTGTTCCATGGCGTTGATTTGCTCCTGTATTAGTGATCCCTCCGTGAGCAGCTTGCCACATCCCTGTTGCAGCTCGTCATGTTTCCGTTGCAGCTCGTCATGTCTCTGTTGCAGCTCAGAAATGGATGCGTTTAGCTGGTGTTCTTTACGTATCAACTCTTCACTAGCCCCCTGGATGCTAGGCCGATATTCGTCGTCAATCAGGTCATGCTCGCTGGCCTCGGCCGCCCTTTCCAGTAGCAAATCGATCCCGCGTGGTGCATCCGGATATATATCAAAGTAGAGCGATCGCTGGATGAAGAAGAATGATGACCCAGGACTTTCCGGATCGAACGGCTTGTGGAATTCGAAGAGAAAGAGTGAACTTTTGTACCTCTCCAAGTCCTCAGGATGCGGTTTGCCGTGCTTGTACGGCTTCGATTCAATGTCTGGATCCTCTGTACAGACCGATCGGATAGGGGCCGGCCTCCAGGATGCATTCTCTAGTATATGGTTTATCTGGTCCGATCGGTATCCGAGCCTATGAGCAAGCACAGCGAGCTCAAAGAGCTTCGCTTCGTCCAAATGGCTCTTGGCCCCAGCTCGTTTCGCCGTCTCATCACGAGGTAGTGACGGAAACTCTCGTAAAGCAAATAGCCACAGCTGCCTACGTGCGATCTCGAAGTGGTCGACGTCAACGGCAGGGATTAGTCTGAAACGAGTGTCAGATACCTGTAGCAGGCAGCAACCATCGCTTCTCTCTTCAAACCCGTTGTTCAACTCGTCCCACAGGTCCCGCGGGCGACGGTGATATGGGACAAGGTGTCTCAGGCAATCGACAACGCTCTTGAGGTATAGAGCGTTTTGAAAAACACCTCCTAATGTTGGTGCGACTCGTTCAGTCGTGGCGTATTGGAGCCGCGACAAGATGGCGGCTCGTTCTGTGGCGTCAAAGTTACGCAGGATCTCGCCGCTGTTGGCAAGTTTGAAGCCAGCATAGGCACCTGACCCTCTGCCACTGATGGCTTTGATAGTGTTCATATCTAATTTCAGTTTCATCTCGCTGTCTTGACCGCAGATGTAGTCCCAAAAGTCAAACACACGTTGAATCTGATTTAGGGTCTGAACACGTCAATATTGAGGGAATCATGTATCAACACTGTGCTTATATTGAAGTACCTACCTGTTGCTGCGGCATTGTTATTATCCTTCCTACATTGCCAAGGTAGATTCCCCAGAAGAGGGCGGGGATCGCATGGAATCGCTTCCACAAGTCTTTTAAGCCAAGCGAACCCGACCATAGCCGCTTCAAGTCTTGTGCTTTATTCTTAGAATCACGCATAAGCTGCGCGTACTCTGAGCTGGTCCGATCATTATTCTTCGACCAGAACAAAGTGATGTTGTAGAAATATTCCGCATCTGTCGTTTTCCTCTCGCTCACCCTTTCGTCTGCCAGGTCGTTCCTTGCCTCTTCGCTCAAGGCTGTTCTTCCTGTTTAACGCTGCATTCTTCTTAATCTAACTTCTGGAGGAGCTTTGCATACCTGTTGAATACAAACGAACAATCCATCGCTTTTTCCGGTTTGCGACTGTCGCATCGGAGGCAAGGACGCGGTGTTCACCTCTAAGGCAAGTAACTTTGCCATCAGCAAGATCTAGCTCTACAAACACCCCATCCTCTTTCTTGAGGCGTTCGAGAGATGGGCTGTTCTCAGCTCTCAGTAGACTTGCTTCGAGGAGATCTGGATCGATCAAAGCCGGGATCTGGTGGCTAACTAACTCTGGAGACCAGTCACATCCGCGCCTAAACATGTTCTCCAAACTAGCCACATTCTTCTGGTCTGGGCTTGCTCTGAGCGGATTTCGTTTTCGGCACCAGTCGAAACTCAGGGCTCCAAACTTGATGCTTGCTGTGCCTAAAAAATGCTGCAGCTTCTCTTTTCTGAGCCTGTCTCTGCGGGAGTTCATTGTTGATGCAAAATACAACGGTGTAAAAGACAAAGAATATGGAAACATACAAATAGGGCGAGCCACAAGGTCTAAAATGGCCACAACCAGTGTTTCGGGGAAGAAGAGATGAGTGGCACAGTTGTAATGGGCTCTTTACTTGTTGCGAGAGCCCTGAAAAGACTCTTTTTGGACTCCCCGCCTTGCTGGTCGACATCATCGACTCATTGATATATATTGTACTCTGTCGTCGCTATTACCAGTACGAGTCAGAGTCTTATTGAGAGTGATATGGACAAGGAAAATCAGTCAGACAAGAGAAGCACTCGGCTTATCCATTACTTGGGCGGCAACAATGTTGTAGCAGATTTTGAGAGTCAGTCGCCGGCGTTGAAGATCCCGCCGGTAGAAAACTCGGATGCTGAACGCCTTGCTGATAGAAATACCCAAACCTTTCTCAAAAGTATCCCTGACATCAAGCCCAAGGTCCGGAAGGCTAATAAAGTTGCTTTCGCCGGCCTTCCTGTGATAGTAGAGAATGCCGCAGGTACCCTGGTCCCTGAAAAGCACGCGAAGGTTGACGAAACAGCCGCATCATTGGAACATGGCACACAAGGCGCACTCCCAGACGACTCTAAGAGCAATCTCCTGGAAGAACACTTCAAGAAGTACTACAAGATCACGCTAGGTCGAAATATGGGCATACAAGTGGCAATACCAAGACCGGCGGCTTTTGAAGAGAAGCCGGCATTTCTCAACGAGAAACAAACCAGTGTCTCATTTTGGACCCTGTCTGGTCCCGAAAGTGAAAAACAAGTATCTATAATCCGTAAGATTGACAACAAGAGTTTCGTCAAAGGAATCGGGATCTACACGATGTCTAAGCCAAGTGAGTTTACCGTAGTGTACGAACACATGCCAGTATCTCTTGCAGAGATCGCAGCGTCTCGTAGAGTGAGCGGCCCTCAACTAGCCTATATCTTGAAGCAGGTTCGTGTCTCACCAGTTTGCCCAGCTCATATGCAGTCTTGCTTACATGATAGATCTTGGAAGGTCTTTTATATCTTGAGGGACTCGATATAGGCCATCCGGAGCTGAGCTGCTCCAATGTGCTGCTGGATATATTTGGTCAGGTCAAGATTTGTACAGCTACCCCTTCCACTTAGAGATATCATTCTAGCTGACGTCTTGACAAAAAGGGGGTCAGCATTTCTGCTCTGATGGGACGACTTATAACTTACTGACCGGGTTTTGGAAAATAACGGCAGAACTGATGAAAGGCTATTTGACGAAGGACATGCGTGTAAACCACCACGATTGGGCAAGGTGGACAGAATACCCAGTTGCTGTTGACTTTTACAAAACTTTGGAGAATCTGAATAACGCTCCAGGTCACGAAACACACCTGGCGTCCACTAGTAGCAATGAACGTCACAGTAGATTCGGGACCATCATAAAGGTAAGAGGATAATCAACCCAGATGTTTTGCGCCTGATCGTAAGTATGTTGACCGCCAGTGAAGCATCCTTTTTGGAACACAGCTTGTGGACCTCACGAGGTCGGTGCGCTTACACAGCGGGTCCAACGCACACATAGATGGATAGTCATAGATGGATAGTAGGTAAACTAGAGGTAGTTTGGTAGACGGGAAAGTAGGTAAGCTACGAATGACACTAGTTGATGAAACCTGCCTCGTAGTTCGTCCTAAGTAGGATTTGATGCCGGTTCAGAAAGTTTTTATAATTCACTGAATATTTACCATTATCTTCTTGTTAATACAAAGTCCCGCTCTCAGCTTTCCAGGGAAACTAAGGTGTCGCAATGTCCAGTCCTCTCACAAAGTTGATCATCCCTAACGTCGTTCTTCCAATCGCGGTGTACATTCTTGAATCGATGAAGATGACTAAATCAAGGTTGGTAATCTGTAAATACCAAGTCGACAGACCGTGGATCCTCTGTTGCAAACTCGACGAGAGTCTTCCTCATGGCTTTTGTAACTGAGGCTGAAGATTTTGTCAGCTTTGCTCAGTAGTGTGAAATAAGCGACTCGCCTACGATCCTGGTCGGCTTCTTGAAGTCTTCCCGAGCTGCGCTCGCCACTGTGTCCCTAGCCAACAAGTCCTTGAGAGGCAACTCAATGTTGTAAACCTTGATCCTAGCCATGCCTTGCTTGCTCTTCTCCTTGTTCTTCATTTCACGAATAAACAGCTGTACTGGAGGGGGTAATGTGGATTCCCTTTCCTCATAGCACATGGAGATTTTGATGGCCGACTTATGTACTCGCGGATGTTCTCTGTCTCCATCATCTGTGGCATCGCCTTCGTCAAGGGCTAGTGCAAAGTCAATAATATCAAATACCGCGTGTGCTTGTTCTATGATTGTTGTTAATCTGGAGTCAAGGGGAAAATATCAAAAACCTACTCCAGGACGGAATATGCCAAATCAAGTGTACGGGCGCGCTACGGATCTCATGTGCCTGAATCGCGTGCACTAGCCACTGCAAATAAGGCGCAACAGCTACCACACCTAGGCCTGAGGCAACCAACAGGATCGTTTCATATCCCTCCATGTCAATTGTAGATCCGTAAGGGCCCATGCAAAGACCAATGTTGGACTTGAGGCCGCGCTTCACTGCATCCCGTAACTTGCTGGTGAGGCCGCGATTGACTCCCACATATACCTTCAGTTCTGTTTGGGCACGGGTCGACCAGTTGGCAACCGTGAACGGGTGACTCTGTAGCCCTGATAGCGGGCCCAATGGGATCCATAAGTTAATATACTGCCCAGGCTCGACCTTGACTGGTTTTCTCAACGTCATTCTAACCTGAATGTAATCGTAGCTACCATTCTGACTGAGGGACACCGACTGGAACCACCAACCATTCGTATAGACAGTTGCCCCCACCTGCCAGGCCAGAGAGCCTAGGAAGATGCCGGCGATCACATAGAGGAATATGCGAGAAAATTGTGTGTCGGTCGGAATGTGGCACCACATGGCGAAGCCCAACCATCCTGCTGCAAGATAGTGAATGGACAGTAGCATCTCATAAGGAATCCATGACGGGAACGTCCTGATAGGTATGAGGACGAAGTAGATCCCAGCAAGCGCCTGTGTGATGTCAGCTCTCAACAACTTATCACGGATAGTGGGCTCGTTACTAAAGTAGCATAAAGATTGTGCTCCTGATCTACGATAGACCATCCGTGTCTGGAGAACGATCCTACGACGTGGATGGTGGACAGAATGGCAACCACGTACCCTACACTGGCGTGTATTCGTCTCTGGGCACGAAGCCGAAAACGCAAGATGGAAGCGATGAAGTCGAGGCAGGGGCTAATATACAGGATTATGAGGTTAATGAATGCTAGCTTGCCCGCTCTAGAGCAGGCCTCTGCTATGTCCTTGGCATTGATGAGGACGCAGCACAGGTTTGATGCAAGGTAAAAGATAAACATGAAAAGATGAGCCCAGGTTATAATATCCACGCTACTTCCGTGACAGAATGGGCCCCTATACGCCAGACGCATCACCACCCATTGAGAGATTCTTCTTCCCAGGCGACCGAAGAAGGGGAGCTTGTAAATGCGTAAGGCCGGTGGACATATGCAACGGAGAATGATCCGTATGACACGCCGCAGGGCTAGCAGTACGAGAAAGCCCGTCAATCCTATTGCGTACCAGTCCGTTACGGTTAGGATACTAACATCAAGCTCCATTGATGCGGTGATTCTTTTGATACACGAGGGAACGGGGGGCAGCCAGGATATCGGATGCCATGCATATGCATATAAGTGCCTAGACAGGCCGTTCCAGCCGCTTCATGATCCAGTGGCGTGGTAATGAACTAATGCTCATAGCTCGGTTTGGCTCCTATGAGAGTGCGAGACAAAAGATCCAAATCGGTCTTTTTCAAGGTTACCGACGTCCATCAAGGACAAAAACTGGCCGAAAGTCTAAACCCAGTTCTGTGCTTTCTTCTGAATTTGTGCACGCTCGGTGTCACAGGATCTTACGTTTGGGTTTTGATGAGCCTTCGTAGCAACATGGCAAGCTCGCGTGCAAGAACTACTCATACCCACCCAGCGCGTCGCTCGTCCTTGCCATCCTCGCGTCAACGGACGATATGAGCGCAAGTACACTATAGCGACCGATAATGTACGACATGTGTCATGTGACGCAGGATGTGTCTCGAAGTCTTATGTGTTGCGGTGTTCAAGCCCCCCCCCCCCCCCCGTCCGCTGAAAAATCCTTTATCTGTACTGCTGGTGCAAGAGCAGAATAGGTTCCGGCGATCAACTGTTGGTACCATACTAGGCCCACGCGCACCGACATCCTCTGCACGTCTGCGGTTCATATCTCGTTACAAGAGTGGTATATGCGAAGCTCCAGAGAAGCGAACAAAGAAGCGAACACCCTGGCCGCTGCTGAGCGTGACACGATGTTCGTCTTTTGCTCCGTCCACAGCAACCCTTTCCCGGAGGCCACTACACCTCTATCACGGTTTGGGCGATACTTGCTTGCCTCGGTGCTCTTCGTCATCGAGTTGACTTTGCTGATGGGCGTGCCAGCGACGACAGGCTTTCTGGCATGGTCTACTCGAAACCAGCTTTGGCCGGCCCTGAACGATGCGGGGCTGAGGAAGGAAGCAGAGGAGGTCCTGGGCTACCTCGTCTTTGACACGATATTTCTTGGTTTGCTGATCTGGGGTGCTGTGCCCGTTCTTGCGGTGAGCAGAGTGGGTGGCAATAGAGGAAGGGTGCTCACGTATGCGGCGTTCGGCGGGATGACGGTGGTGTTTGTCGGCGTCTCGATTCGTACGATGTACTTGACCTGGAACTGGGCAGTGCTTTTGGAGTTGGCGACCGGCGATGCGAGTCTAGCGGGACGATGCAAGTTCGTCTCCCTCACGTTGGGCGTCCTGCTATGTTTGGGTTGCGCGTCGGCCGTCACCTACTCACTCTATACGGTAAAATTCGGTACGCCCTCGGTCATTCGGCAGATGCTGGATGATGCTGCGCACTTGCTTTGTCCCGATAAGATGCGAGTCAGGAGGGTAGCCGACGGAGATGATGAGGAGAGCATGAGCAAGAGCGCCGGTGTCCAACTATCGCGTAGTCCGTAGCAGTGCGTGCCGCACAAGGGACGGTGATGGGAGAAAGCATGCGTCGTTTGCGTTCAAGGAGGCGGGTAGGAGCTCGGAGCTGAAACGAGAAACGAGCGTGCATGTTTGGGCTCGCAGCAAAGGCAAGCTCAGAGTACCAAGTGAATTGGGGTACAGAGAGGGTACAAAGTGAATTGGGGTTCAGAGTACCAAGTGGATACATCAGCTATGGCGCGTATCGCGTATCGCGCGTGTCGTATTTCACGTGAAACGTGACGCGTGACGCGTGGGGACGGCCGGCAAGAGCGAAATGTAGTGGTAATGCATATGATCATCCCAGGCAACATTTGAACTCAACAGCGGGCAGCAAACCGAATTTCCCAGCACAACACAACACCTGACAATTGTTATTGGTTCTCTTCACAACCGCCTACTGGCACACCAAACAGCTGAAGTATTCGACGTCCATGCATCCAATGATCACTCGTGGAGAGGTTTGGTTATCCGACATGCACGTCCTGGGCAGCCACACATAAAACTAGCACTCTTGGATTACCCCTCTTCATTTCTGACGATGCTTAGTAGCGGGGATCCTACCTATGCCCGCACGTGGGCGGCGACCTGTTGTCCAAGATGATCGTGGAAAAGCGATAAGGTGAGACCGACAACGAGGCATTACGAAAAACAACCCCAGAGGCCACTCCCTGCGACAATTCTTCCTGTCTGTTCGTGATAACCAGCAAAATGAGCCTTGTTATCATTCCCCGCACCATCGTCAGTCTTACCCAAGGGTGAGCTCTCGAACTCGTCGGACAATACGGGCTACCTACACTGCTGGGGCTATATCAGTTACTAAATCAGCGGAGAGAAGGGTGAGCTCGGAGACAACAGGAGAAGACGCTCCAGGAAATGTTCCATATTGTAAGGCGGCGGGGCACTGATGCAGATATTGGTAGACGGGTATGAACGTCCTGGTATCACATTGAACGGGGTGGCTTTCCATCCATTCCGCTACGCAAGCACTCTTTTCGTCCAACTCTCGCAAGATCTTTCTGAACAAGTGTTACTCTGATCAGTAATTCCGTAGCCTCTACGAAGCAGTTCCGGCATAACAATACTTTTGACTTGCCGCTGTCTGTTGTGGGTTACCGTTCGGCACGCAGTGATTCTCGGTGACCTGTAAGCACCCTGGCAAATTGGGGGAGTGGAGAGACTGGCAAGCAACATGATCCTGACGAGGACGACGACAATGCTTTGATGGTGGCGTAACAGCAATCCATGGTATACTGAATTATTCATTGTAAGACTGGCAAAGCTAAGTATGCTTACTAGGAGCATGAGACAAGACAAGAGTAAAATCAGTACATGGTAGATAAGCATTGTAACTACCTAATGGCTCAACAACTTATTTTAACTCGTAGGACATATATAAGAAAGCATGGGCATAGCACATCACTCGCACAAGGTGGTCAACAACTCGACGAGACACCCGTTTCCTCATCTTCAGGCTTTTCCATGGCTACTTCCTCTAATCGCTCCGCTACTTCCGGATTGCCCATGGCCGTTGTAATTTGGGGATAGGTGAAAAGGCCACGACCAATCCGAATACGGTACCATGGATCCGCTCCTTCCTCAATGAGAAGCGCGATGGTCTTCCAATTATGAGGTGCCTTCAACTGCATCGCATACATGATTGGCGTAGCGCCAGATTCCTCCAAAACATCTAGGTCAGTGTGAAGAAACAAAATGAAAAAAAAAAAAGAAAGAAAGAAAAGAAAAGATAAATAAACACAGATGTATTCGAGAATCTCTTCCTCAAGACCCTCGCCCAAGGCACCGTCGAGACCATGGGACCAACGCTTACGTCCTGGGTCTGGTCTATATTCCATAAGCAAATTGGTCGTTTCTTCTTGTCCGAAAGAGTCGGTCAGAAACAGAGCTTTGTCGATCTCATCCTGAAACTGAGTGCTCTGCTTTGATTCAAACTAGGCAGTGGCCCAGAGATCACCGTCCTTCCTCCTTCAATAATGGCACATGCTAGTGAGGAGATTTCGAGCTTTGCGTTACTAGGGAGGAATGGAGCCGTTCCCCATCAAAAGAAGTGCTGAAGGATTTGGTGGGATACACGGGCTCAGGAGCGGTTATCGAGTGTTTGTTAAAGTGCGATGCTTGTAGTACCTTAGAAAGTCTTTGGTTATGTCGACGGCGGCTATGGCAATCGAGCCAGAGGAAGTCAGCAAGCCAGTCATTGTATCGACTTTTCTGCGGTTGAGTAGATGGCCAATAAGAGGAAAGGAAAGACAAAAAGTGCTTTGGAAAGGGGCTGTGTATACCCAAGTTGAGGGAGATGAAATCAGCTTGGCACTCAGTAGAATATGTAACAAAGACGGTTTGAAGGTGGTGAAGAAGGAAGTTGGGATATGAGACTCGAGGGGGCATCACTCCGTTAGGTACTAAACTTTCCCGCAAGCGTGTCCTGCACCGTAGATATCCTTAACACATGCAGAAGGCATAACTATGATGTCGCTGCGTGCTTCCAGGTCTTACTCGGAAACCGGTTCCTCTAAGGGGTCTGAGAGAGCAAGGTCGTCCGTATGTCCTGGCTGACTTGGCCCATTAGCTATTGGGTGGATCAGAAAGCCCAGGGACCCTGGGAAGGCGTAAAGACTAGAGTAGATAGTTACAGGAGCATGTGCGTCGACTGTTTGATGCCAGTTTCTCTACTGCATCTGCAGCGTTGTAGTGACCTCGTCGGCCTTCTGGCTGTTGCCGCGCCCCAACTTCCTAAGAAAGCAGATACTTCCCTCTTGTTCGCGATTTGGTAAACCTTCCGATAAGTTATGCTACCAAGGTCCCCCTTGAAGATCAAATATACATATTCCTATCGTGTCATGGATTCTTCCAATTCCGTATAATTATGAGGTTAAGCCATGGCCAGTGTTTTGGAACGGAGTTCTACTTCGTCAGTGCATGTCATGACAGAAACCAGGTGTGCAGATAGTCGCAAAGGATTTTGTATTTTATATATATACTTGATCAACCGTCAGGTGCCGCACTTGCTCCAGGAACTGGCCTCTCATATGAACAGTTCGGGGTAATACAGGGCAGTCCTAGACAATGGTGGTAGTGTGAACCAAATCGTTTGTATATTTCAAGGTCCTTATCTAATTATGCAGTAAGGTCTCCGACGGCTGATTGCCTTTTTTTTTCGAGATGGAGCTACTCAAGAGTTGAGAAAAGATGTTGCGATCCTCCATAGTAGGTCTAATTCTGCGGATGTATGTATAGTTCTAATCACAAGGAAAACGAATCCAATTGATATTATCGATTTCAACTACGGAAGGAAGTCACTCATGCTTCTTAGCAGTGTAGCGATGTGACACAGACGGCAAGAGAACCGGGTCCTGGAAACATCGCGGTTGATGTGTATGTAATCTCTCTCACACGTATGCTATTTGTTGCCTTCTTCAACCTCGGGCCCAACCCATCAACCCCTTACTATTCAGGGATAGAATTTCATGTGTGGTGCCAGTTGGGCCAAAGTGCGCTCTAATATCGTATAGCGAAGAATCCTAATGTGTCCTACATACGTCTACTATCGCGCCTTCCGGAACTCGTAGCGACCACTGGCAGTTGAATAGAACAGGCTATCCGAATACAGTCCCACTACGATAAGTCAATGGATAATTGTGATTTAGCGTTGGCGTCAGCATGATGCTGCGAGCGGCGAAGGAACAGCTTTACCACGCAACATTCCGATACGCCCAATTAAGGCGATTTCCGGCCTCGCAACCAAGCTTTCCGACTTGATCAGGCCCAAATCAGGGAACAGCCCTTTGATGCCAGTAAGAGAATATCATACTCTGACAGCCTAAACAGTCTCTGGAAAAGCTAGTCTGTCATTCCATCAATCAATAGTCCCCACAGGGACACCGCGGGCCTAGGATCGTAGGGTATATAAGCTGGTACTTCTCCCCGCTACTGGAATCTGAGAAACAATGTGGTTCCCATACCTGCCACTAAGCTAGGGCTGCCTCTGACATAAAAGTCGTAACCAAACCCTACCACATACAATGGCAGCCCTCAGGTGCCTACAACGTGTCGAGGAAGGTACTCTTATACGGACTCCCTGGTCTGCCCGCGTCGTGATAAAAGACATTCTCGTAACTACTCAGGTGGGGCCATGGATCTTTTATGGTGTTCTTGCCCAGACTTTAGATGCGATTTCGTCAGACTGGACAAGCCCCGACTGCCTTCTATGGGTTTTTGACGATGAGTCAGGGCCACGAATGTGGCAAGACGCCGCCCAGCCGTCGCCCTTCAATTATGAGGACCCCGAAAAGAACTTTGATAAGATCGTAGGCCATTATGAAACCACTGATGGAGAGTGCTATCTCGCAGTCAAATGGAAAAACTGCCTGGCACCGACATGGGAGAGGGAGACAGGCATGGTGTGTTGTGGTCGTACCATCACGCAGTACTTCATCGAGAATTATACTTGAGTCTTGCTTGTCAGATTGTCGCTTGTCACCCACTTGATCTGACTGACAAGACTTCTCGAGGTCACTTCGTTGTGGCGTGAGGCCTTCTCGCTGCGGAATCCTCTAGTGGGGAAGTCACCTTCATCCGGAGCATTCTGATCAGAGAGCCGGCACTCCGTACCTTACGTAAGTCCAAAGCAAATGAACCAGAGGCTCCCCTTATTCCGAGGGGGATTTGAACGAGGTTTCTTGGATGAGCGTGATGTATGAAGTTGGTCTCGAAGTGCAAGTCATAACGGTTTGTAACGGGTTGAGTTTCCAAAGAACAAATTAGTCCGTTGTAGGTTTGTGTTAGCAGATAATAGGGCGGTATGCTGAGCGACATGAAGTGGCACTTCTCTTAACACTGAATAGAGCGGGTTATGCCTATTGAGGTTAAGAAGCCTTGTTGATAGCTGTTGAGTTAAGTTTTCTGTCTGGTACTAAACAAAGGTATATATACATGGGATTCACTGCTGTTCAGATGAGCCTGGGTCAAAGACTGATGATGTCTCCAGTGAACTACAGGGTAATTTTGACTTAGTGGAGAGTTAGCCTTGAAAGTTCAATCTGGTGTGAGCCTGATGTTGGTTGGATGAGAACAGTGGGGTACACGGGACAAAGTCGCAGGGATCGTAACAGGGTTGCACCTAATCTAAGCTACTATAGGACACTTTAGCCTTCTAGCTTAACTATTCTAACTATACTGATAAGGATATAGCTAGGCTAGCTGCCTTTAGCTGTAGCCTTCTATTAGTTCTATAGCTCTATTAAGAGGTGCTTAATAGGGAATTTACTATAAAGGAGCTAAAGGTATTAATAAAGCTAATAGAAAAACTATTTATTAAATTACTAAACTGTAAAAAGAGAGACTTTCTTAAGGCTATAAAAAGAGACTATTAATATTAACTTTTTACTTACTGAAGTAAGTTAATAGTATAATTAAGGCCTTTAATGAGAGGGTTATAATTATTAATATAAGGCTATAAGTAAGAGTATTATATAAAATCTACTAATTATAGCTTAAGACTATAAGTATATAATAATAGGGACATAATATATAGCATTATTAGGGGAAACTATTAGGAAAATTAGAAGTATTTAAAGTTAATAGATATATCTTATATATAAAGTGTAGAGTAAGGTTTAGAGTTAAGGCTGCTACCTAAAGTTAAGCTAACTTCAGGCTATAGGTTTAATTAATTTAGGTTATATAACATTTCTCTTTAAGAACCTACTGTATTATGACCTCTACAATATAATATAATATTATTAATTAAGTTATTAACTGGAGATAATAGAAACTATATAAGAATATAGAAATTAATAAATAAAATCTATACTGAATTAAATTTAGAAGATTAAGTTTAATAGCTTATAGAGAAATATAAGAAATATAACTTAAATAAAATAATCTTTAGAACTATAGCATTTAGAGAATAATAGAACTTTAATAATAAATATTAAACTATACAAAAAATAGGATTTAACCTTAAAAAGAAATAAATACTATAAGTTAGGTAGATATTAAATATATTTTAAGAAGAATTAATATAGAATATATCTAAGTGTCCCCTATATAGCTATCAAGGTATTATAAGAATATTAGAAAGATTATAAAAGAAATATAAAATAAAACAAACAAAGAAAGTAATAGAAAAAGTAATCCCTAATTAATAATTTAATTTATAATATTATATTATATTATAAAGGTCTTGATAGAGTAGGTTCTTAAAGAGGGAGGTTATATTAAGGGTTATATAACCTTAATGGATTAAATCTATAGCTTAAAGTTAGCTTAACTTTAGGTAGTAGCCTTAACTGTAAACCTTATATGAAGAACTCTAACTCTAACATTCTTAATTTTCCCTCTTTCCCTCTTAATAATACTATATACTAAGTCCCTATTATTATATACTTATAGTCTTAAGCTATAATTAGTACACATTATATAATAGCCTTATTAGTAATTAGATACCTTAATTTCTATAGGCTTTATAGACCTATATTTCTAGCTTATTATATTAGGGCTTATAATATAATTTAACTGCCTTAAGGAAGTTAATATCAGTCTCAAGGATTGAACCCTCTTTTAATTTTCTTTTTAGACTTTTTAAGCTCTTAAGCTTATTATTAAGTATAATTAGATATAGCTATATTAAATTATTTTAATCAAGCTTTCTATTATAAAGGATTAAAAGCTTATAGCTAAAGGTAATAAGTTTATAACGCTTTTACTACCTAGGTATAACTCTATCTAGATATAACTTTTTAAGCACTTTAATTAGCTAGGCTCTATATTTATTAATATACCTTAACCCTTCTTCTCTAATCAGTTATTCCTTCTATAATTACTTATCTATCAGCCAATCAGCTAGTATAATTTTAATATAGTTATTAATACTATTAACTACCCTTCCTTATAGCCTACCCTCTTAATAAAGTTTATATTATATTATTATTAAATATCTATTATGAATTAATGCTTTAATATTATAATAGTCTTTAAATATAGCTAAAGCTATAACTCTAACTCTTAGTTATTTTATATCTTAAAGCTGCCTTAAAAATATATCTAACTTAATAGCTAATATATCTAACTTAACTAATAATATAAGTTTTACGTACCTCTTTTTAGAAATCCACCCCTACTTTATTAATATTATCTAGCCCTTTAAATAAGCCGATTAATATCTACTATTAATAGTATATTTAGTATTAGTTAATTCTATAGTATTAAGGATATTAATATACTAAATAGTATCTATACCGTAATCCCTAATTAAGTTTTAATTATACTATTACCTTATTCTTTTAAATTTAAGTTATTATTTAAACTTTAATTTAGTTATATAATAACTGTCTATAATAACTTTTTTTATAAAATAGATTAATATAATATTTTTTAAGTATTTATCGTTAAATTCGAAATTAATCCCTTTTGAGGCTCTCTTTATAGCTTATCAGAAGTAATACTGCCCTATAAAGTAATTAGGGAGGACTTTTAATATATTAATAGAATAGTCTAATATATTATTAATAAATAGTAATAGATAATAAGGGAATACATCTAAGCATATAAAAATATACCTAAATAGTAAGAAAGATAAAATAGTCTCCTTTAAATATAGATAAATATAGCTTACCTCTACTATACTCTCCTTATAAAAGTTAATACTGTTTAGTTTTTACTCCCTCTTTATTTATTTTAATTAAAAGCTCTCTTTTATAGTAATCTAAATCCTTACCTTGGATAAAATACTAAATCCTCTAATTTTAAGTAACTTAATTGCCTTAATAAAAGATCTCTTTAATATACTTAATATCTTTACTAGAAAGTATAACTTTAATATTATTTAGAGAGATAAATATAAAGGCTAGGTAATATAATATACCTTTTAATATGATCTTTTTAAGGACCCTTAATTAAATAAAAGGTTTAGTGTATAATAGAAACAGTTATAGAAATATAGACATAAATAGTAAGTTATTATTAAAGCTTAAGAGGAAGGTAAATAGCTTTTTAATTAATACCTTAAGTTAAAATACTATATTTATAACTATAAAATACTATTAATTTATCTATCTTAGTACTCCTTTACTTTCTCTATTAGAGTAACTATTAAATCTACTAGCTAATATATTAAGATCTAAATATAAAATATATAGGCTATTATTAAAGAATAGTATCCTAATTTAATATTTATACAATAAGATATTTATAATATTTAGGCTTTAATAATTTAAGAAAAGCTTATAGGCTACTTATTTACTGTTATCTTAATTAAGCTGTTACTTAAAAGAGAGATTTTTTATATTATAAAGTAAGTATTTAATAAGCTTAATTGCTTTTTAAGCTTTATTTAGATATTTCTTTACTATATCTAGATACAAAAATAATTTCTAAAGGCTATTAGCCTTAATAATATATATAGTATAAATCGCTTTATACTTTTACTCTTTTAAATAGCTAAATAGATTTATCTTAATATAGTTTTTAATATTACTTTTGGTTTTATTAATAGTAAATAATAAAAAGGACTTTAATTTTTTATAGAGAGGATTTTTAATCTCCTATTAGAGCACTTAATATAAAGCCTAGTTCCTTATAGCAGTTAAGTCCTATTACTAGCACTAGTATATTAAGCTGGAATATCTTAAACTTTTTAATATTCTCTTTATTATTAACTATAAGGTTAATCTATTTTAATAAGTTAAGAACTCTATATATTATAACTATAGATATTACCTTTATAATTAAACTCTAATTAAAATAAATATAATATAATATAATTTATATAGGAGTTATTTAACTATAAATTAATATAGCTATGTTTTCCTCCTTTAACCCTTACTGAATTTAATATCACTAGCTTATTTAACTGTCAGTTAACTTATTAAAAAGGTAAAGAGTTAGTTAATTAATCCCTAGCCCCTCTTTACTTTATATTACTAATTACTTTTATAAGCCTTATATAATAAGATATCTATTTCTAATTAATAAAGCTTATAGCAGTCTTAATAAAATTACTATCTTAATAAAGACCTTAACCTTATAGTTAAAATACTTAAAAAAGCCCTTAAGAAATATATACTCTTGAGGGACTTTAAGTTAATAAAAAAATACTTTAGCTTTCTAGCTTAATTACTTTAGTTATATTAATAAAAATATCCCCAGTTAATAATTTAGTTTAGAATATTATATTATATTACAGTCTTAATACAGTAGGTTCTTAGAGAGAGAGGTTATCTAACTCTTTATATACCTTTAATTAATTAAATCTATAGCTTAAAGTTAGCTTAACTTTAGGCAGCAGCCTTAACTATAAACCTTATATATAGAACTCTATAGACTTTAAATACTTTTAATTTTCTCTCTTTCCCCCTAATAAGGCTATATACTAAATCCCTATTACTATCCTTCATAGTTATATACTTATAGTCTTAAGCTATAATTAATATACTTTATATATACTTTAAGATATTATTAATATAATAGAGTTAATATTCTAACTTAATATATTAGTATTAATAGTCAGTATAAGACTTAACTGCTATAAAGAATTAGGCTTTAATTTCAAGGATTAAATACCCTACTATTAGCTGTTCTTTTAAACTCTTTAAGCTTTTAAGCTTTTATTTAAACCCCCTTAAGTCTAGCTATTAGTTCCTTTATTTTTACTTACTATTATAGAGAATTAAAAGCTTATAGCTTAAAGTAATAACCTTAATAATGTTTATATTATTTCTTATAATTTTAAGAGCTAATATAAGCCTTTAAAAGTTCTATTTATTAATTCTGTTAAGGTTTATAGCCTTTTATTTTAAATAATTAAAGTTTTAATTATTATAGTAGTTATTAATAGCCTCTTTAATCTCTAATTAAGTTAAACTGAGATTTATATTATTATAGCCTAGGCAGGTATTACATAGGCTTCTTTTTATAGCTAATATTATACTAAATAATGCTTGCGAAAGTAGTTTATAATATAGAGTAAAGGGGATTAAGTAACTGACTGTAAGTCTGTATTTATCTTATTTTCTTTACTTATAGATTCCTCTTTAAAGTAGCTTAATATATTAAATAATCTTTATCTTTTTAATAGATTAATTAACAGTTAAGTAGTTATAAAGGTTAATTAATAAACTTAGTATATTAAATTAGTTAAGGGTTTAAAAAGAGGAAAAACTAGCTGCTACTTTATATATAATTAAATAACTATATTAAATTTATTTTAATTAGTATTTAATTAAAAAGGCAATATTTATTAAACTGATAATATTAACTTTTAACCTATTTAAAAGGGTTATATATTATTAATAATAACTTTAAGTATATTAGAAAGCTTAGGTATTTATTAAAAGTTAAAACTATAATAATTAAAAAAAATATAGCTAGGCTAGCTATCTTTAGCTATAGGCTTTTATTAAGCTTATAGTTCTATAAGAGGAAGAAAGATAGAGGGTTTTTTATATAGGAGCTAGAGGTATTAATAGAGTTAATAGAAAAACTATTTATTAAATTATTTAATTTTAAAGAGAGAGACCTATTTAATATTATAACAAAGGACTATTAATATTAAATTCTTAACTTATTAAAGTAATTTAATAGTATAATTAAAGCTTTTAATTATAGGGTTATAGTTATTAATATAAAGCTATAAGAAATATACTAACTATAGGTTAAGACTATAAGTATATAACTATTAAGGATAGAGAGACTTAGTATATAGTATTATTAAGGGAAACTGTAGGAAAAATTAATAGTATTGGAAATTAAAAGATATATCTTATATATAAAGTTTAAGTAAGGTTTAGAGTTAAGGCTGCTGCCTAAAGTTAAGCTTTAGGCTATAGGTTTAATTAATTTAAGTTATATAACCTTCCTCTCTAAGAACCTACTATATTAAGACTTATAATATACAGTAATATTATTAATTAGGTTATTAACTAGGGATATCTATTTATTATTTATTTATATTCTTTTTATAAAAGAGTTTAGGTTTTAATAGTTACTTAATACCTCTATTAAATATAATAGTCACTTTAAAAAGTATTATTAATGTGTAAATACTTTTATACTTACTAGTGTTTTTTACTTAGAGATATTATAATTTAAATCTAAGCTATTAAACTTCTTTAATTAAAATATAATTAAATAGAAATATCCCTTTCTATTTAATTAAAAGAGAGAATTTATTATTACTTATTTTAATATATTCATTTTAATATAAATCTACTTTTTTTAAATTAAAATATTTTAATTATATAGTACTTTCTTAGACTTTTTACTTAATATTTTATTATACCCTACAGTCTAGACCCAGCTTAACGCCAGTTTACTATAGAATTACTTATAATTTAGATATAAATATACCCTTGCTTTAGAACCTCTCTCTTTACACTTTAATATAATATAACTATTAAACCTACTTAACTTTCTTAACTTATTATATCTATAATAATTCTAAAGCTTTAACTTTAAGCTACTTAAAATAATTGTGACGGTTGTGATTCCCAAGGGATAAACTAGTCCGTACTAGGTTTATGTTGGCAGATATGTAGGGCGTAGATACTGAGCGTTGCGAAGTGTCACGTCTCTTAATATTGAATAGAGCGGGTTAGGCGTATTCAGGTAAAGATGTTTTATTGATAGCTGGTGAGCTGAGATCTAACTATGCTAATGGGTTTGTATATATACTTGGGGTCTATCTTGAGGATCACGGTGGTGGTCGTGATCCGAAAGTCAGGATCACGGTTTCCATCGTGAGCGTAGTTGTAGGATCACGCTGTAAAGTGTGAGCCGTAAGACTACTCTTTGATGATTGGCTTGAAATTTGTGGGGTACACGTGACGTAACCGCTAGGGTCGTAACAATAATAGTTTTTATATAGTAATAGATAATATACTTTAATAACCTTAAGACTTTAGACCTTCTCACCATTAAAAACTCTATAAATGAAATAAACCTAATAGAAGATAAATAATAGGAATCCTTAATATTAAAACTTTTATTTATAATTAAAGCCAGCCTTATTAATAAAATCCCTCTAATTAAAATAATATAATTTAAAATAATACTACCTTTAAGTATCTTAATTATAATAAATACAATAACTTTAATTTAAAATAAAAACTAAACTTTATAGAAAGAAGTTAAAAGATTAAAGATAAAAGTCTAATTAATAAAATAGAAATAAAAGCTTAAAGAATACCTATTATAAAAATAAACACCTTATCTTTCTATTAAGTTATTTAAATTTTTTATACTTTAAACAGATGCCCAAGCTTCTCAATATCCTCCTTGTTGTCAACTGTAAGGTTGACCTGTCCCGGCAGGTCAAAAACTCTGTATATCATGACTGTAGATGTTGCCCTTACAACTGAACTCTAACCAAGATGAACTCAATATGTGACTCACGCAGCAGTTCTATTAAGTTATAGGGATTTCTTAATATAACTATTTTAATTTTAAACTGCTTTAGGTATAAAAGCTCTATATTTAGATTTAATAGTAAAGAAGAAATTAAAATTAAAAATATTATAATCTTAAAGATCTTAATAAACCTATAAACCTTAAATAATTAGGTAAGTAATTTTAACTAAGTCTTTAAGGCAATACTTAAGAAGTTCTATAAAGATAGAAGTAAAATTATATTTATTAATAAATATATAGATTAAAATAGATATTTATAATAGTCTTATTTCTTTAAGGAATATCTAATTAAAATATATATATTTATAAAATACAATTAAGAAGTATTTTAATAATAAGTTAAATTTTTAATAAAAGATATTAATGATAAAAAAATTAATATTATAGCTATTATAAGATAAATTAAATAATAATCTAAATAGTCCTTACGAGAGTTCTATATTTATTTTAACTCTCTTAAGAAATAATTCTTTTATAAAAAAAAAAAGAATAAACTTTCTTCTTCTCTATAAAACTTTTAATACCTCTATAAATATACTTTAATTTATAAATAAAAAGACTCCTTAAGAAATATAAAGAAATATTACTATAAGCTACTTAATATTAAGACTCTTTATTAAAAGAGAAGTATTTATAATAGCTATATAAAAATATATATTTAACTGCTTAAAGAGGCTATAAAATATATTTAATTATAAATTATTTATAAAATAGACGCAATTTAATATCTTATTATAACTATTAAAATAATTAAATTTATTAAAGCTTAAAGTAATTAGTATCTTAATAATTAATAAATTAAGGAAATATTTAAATTATATATTATAAATATAGTAAGGTTAGATATACTACTCTTTATTACTTAAAACCTTTCATATAAATATAGTAGATATAATATTAAGAAAATTAAAGCTAATAGGTAATACAGTCTAACTATCCATTAAAAAGACATTAAGCTTAATATAAAGGATTACTTTAATTTAAATCTCCTCTATCTTTATTATTAAAGGTATACTTTATAGTAAAGGAAATAAAGAGATTACTATCTATTTAAGTTTTACTATAGAAATTAATATTATTAGTAAAACCTTTATTAAATAGTGTAGGCTTTAGAAATTATATAAAAAATGCTTAAAACTTTATAATATTAATAATATATTCATAAAATAATATAAATAATAAAAAGTAGCTTTGACCTTTATTAATTACTAAAGAAAATCTTATAAGATTATCTATATATTTATAAAGATAAATAAACTAAAAGAGTTTAGAAATATATTAATTCTCTTTTTAATACTATACTCTATAGAGTATTATATTTATATTAATTTTATTAAATATTAATAATAAGTTAAAATTAATTACTAAATTTAATTTAAAGTTTATTATTTTATATATTTATAGAATATATTAAAAATATAAAAATCTATACTATTATTTATATTAAGGAATTATTTTTTCTATTAAATAAAAAGAAACTTAGTTAAAATCTAAATAAATTAATATTTAAAGAGCTGTATAATTACCTTAAAGGCTTTAGCTTTAGGAAAGTTAATATATTACCTTAATTAAAATAAAAAAATTATATTCCTAATTTAATTAAAAGAGAAAAACCTCTTTATAGACCTATCTATTTATTAATTTAATTAGATTTATAAAAACTTAAGGAATATATTAAAAATAACTTAGAGAAAAAATAAATTACACTCTTAAAGAGCCTTATAGAAATATCTATCCTTTTTATTTTTAAAAAAAATAAAAATTTAAAACTCTATATTAATTACTAAAAACTAAATAGAATAACTATTAAGAATTAATACTTATTACCCCTTAATATTAAAATTATTAACTATATATAGAGAATAAAGTATTTTTTAAAGATTAATTTAAAAGATAATTACTATTAAATCTATATTAAAGAAATAGATAAATAGAAGATAGCTTTCTATATTTAATATAGCTATTTTAAGTATCTTATAATGCCTTTTAAACTAGTTAATATATCTATAACTTTTAAAGTTATATTTATAAAACCCTCCAAAGCTTAATTAATATAATTTATATAGTCTATTTAGATAATATCTTAATCTATTTAGAGATAAAAGAAGTATATATTAATTACTTCAAGTAAAGCCTTAAAAGGCTATAGAGAGTAAAGCTTTACATAAAACCCTCTAAGTACATACTTTATTAAGAAAAGGTAAGATTTCTAAAGTTCTATATTTTAAATATAAATATTAAAATAGACATAAAATAAATTAAAATAAATTAAAAATAGAAAAAACTAACTACCTGTTAAGAGGTATAAGTCTTTTTAAAATTCTATAACTTTTATAAAAGATTTATTTATAGATCCTTTAAAGTAATAGCTCTTTTAATAAGCCACTTAAAAGGGAATAAAAATAAAATAAAACCTAGACTTATAGCACTAAATAATAAAGAAGAGTATATATTTTATAGCTTAATTAAAGAGTTTAAAGGATACTTATTATTATAGCACTTTAACCCTAATAAATTAATACATATTAAAAAAGATATATTAAGTATAATAATAATAAATATTCTTTTATAATTAAATAAGTAAGGTAAATATTAATTTATAGCCTTTTAGAATTAAAAGTAAATAAAAGAAGAGGTTAATTATAAAATACTAAACTAAAGGTTTATAGTAATTATAAAGTTATTTAAATTCTAATAATATTACTTTAAAGAATCTTTAATTTAAATATAAATATTAAATAACTATTAAAGTTTATAATTCTTTATAAAAATATTAAATTAAATAGTAAATAAGCCTATTAATATTTGTAGTTATATTATATAATTTTATTATAAAATATTAAGAAGGAAAAATAAACCTTATCAATATACCCTTAAGACTTATAGGAATATAATAAAAAGAAAATAAAGATCCTATTATATTAATATTATTAAAGAATAAAATTATAAAAGTATAAATAATAGTAAGAAATTAAAGTAAAAATCTTAATAATAAGCTATAGATTTAAATTAAAGACTTAATAAAAAGAGCTAAAGAGCTATATAGAAAAGAGAGAGAGAATATTATTAAGAAATTAATAAATAAAGCTAATAAGCTTAAAAAGGTTTAATAAAATAGATAAAATTTAAATTAATATATCTCTATTTAAAGTAATAAGTATAATAGACCTATAAATACTATAAAATAATTTAAAAAAAATAGATAGAAGACCTAAAGATTTAGATTAATATATCTCTATTTAAAGTAATAAGTATAAGAGAGCTATAAATACTATAAGACTATCTAGAGTATAATAAGATATCTTTAAGGATTATATTAAACCCTATTTTATCAATAATACTAATTAGAAGGGACTTAAAGGAGTTACTTATTGAATTTAAAGAATAAATAAAAGAGATATTATAATTATATAATTTAATATTAACAGAGAGAATATACTATAATATATAGGAATATAATCAAATATATAGAGTAAAGACTCTATAAGTTAAGAGATAATAATACTATTAAAAGAGATAATCTAATTTATATAAAGTTATAACTTTAAAATAGTAACTTAATAAAGATATATTTTCAAAGAGAATTAAAATAAAAATACCCTATAGAGAGTAAAAAATAATATCCTTTACTATAAGAATAAAGTATATATCTTATAGAATATAGGGCTATAATAAGAAATAATATACCTTTATTATAATAAAAAGACAGTAAGATACTTTAGAGTTAAATATACTTAAGACTTAATTAAAAGGAAATTCTATTAAAATAGATTAAATTAAAATATAACTAAATAGATAGAGATATACCCTGTATAGGAAACTTAAAAACCTATTAATTCCCTAGGGGCTATAGTAAGAATTATTATTAGACTTTATTTTAAAATTATTATTAGTCTTCTATAGAGATAATAAGATAGATATAATTCTTATTATATTAAATTAATTTATAAAGTATAGCTTTTTTTTACTTATTACTATTATAATTATAGCCTTAAAGTCTATTAAGTTATTTTATAATAAATTAGAACTATAATATAGAGTTCCCCTAGATATTATATTAAATAGGGGATCTATCTTTATTAATAAGTTTTAAAGTAAGTTTTACCATATCTTATATATAACATAGCAGCTTTTAATAATATATTACCTCTAAACAAATTAATAAAAAGAAAGAATAAATTAAATATTAAGCTATTACTTAAGATATTTTATTAAAAATAATTAAAGAATTAAATTAAAACTGCTTTAAAAAGTATAATTTACTTATAATAATGTATAGAATATTATAATAAATAAGAGGCTAAACTATATTTTATTACGCTATTACTTTATAGTTTAATATACTACTAAGGATATTAATACTACAGGGAGAGTATTAAAAGTCTATATAAAAATAATATAACTTAAAATGATTAAATAGAGAACAAAAGAATACTAAATTGCTATAAATAAAGGGTAAAAGAAGTATTATAATTCGAATTATTAAGACTATTACTTTAGAAAGGGCCAATTTATAATACTTTTAATTAAATGTCTAAATTTTACAAGAGAAAAAAAAAAGAAATTAAAGGTAAGATTTATTAAATTATTTTAAGTTACTAAGAAAATTAATATATAAATATATTAATTAATACTATTAAATTAATACTTAAGACTCTATAATATATTTCTTATTAAACCGTTTAAGCTATATAGAAATTAAAGTAAAAATATTAAAGAATTATTATTAATATTAAAATTAAAAGAGAATAAAAATAAATAGAAAGTAAAATATATTAAAAATAGACAAAGAATTAAAAAGTAGCTCTGTTATTTATTAAAATAGATAAAATAGCTATTTAATTATCATTTATAAATAGCTAAAAAATAATAACGTACATGATAAGCGAACCGGACAGACAAGCGAACCGGACAGAATACTGTGCAGCAAAAAGTGGCTTACCCTATAGTATTCTAAGACCTAAATAAAATAATTAAAAAGTTAAAGAAAATACTTTTCAAAATAGTATAATTAATTATATAAAGAAGTATTTTTAAAAGATTTTTAATAATTTTATTTTATATAGAAAACCTTAAGATACAGTGTATTTTACAGTGTAAATAGACTTTAAGGTTTGTAACTATATAGGATTTTTTTTAAAAGTCTTAAAAATGTAATATAGCTTACTTTAGTACTTATATTTAAGCTATTAAAATTATAGCCATTCTGGGCTTAAGTTCAGCTTTTTATAAGGTTTTAAAAACCTACCTTTAAGGTGAAAAGTGGAGTGTCCGGTTCGCTTGTCTGTCCGGTTCGCTTATTATGTACGCTATAGTAAATATATTTTAAATTATTAATATATAGTAAAAGGAATAATACTATATAAAAATGAAGAGAATAAAGTAAATAGAAATTATAAAGTAATAAAAAAGAGATAAATTAAAGAAGAATCTATTATTAATTTAATTATAAAAGTAATATAAATTAAACCTATTTAAATAAAATATAATTTATACTTAAAAAGATTAGAAATAAAAGACTTTAACTCTCTATACTTTATTACTATTTTAATAGAGCTATTCTTTAAAACTAAACGGAGACTTATAATAAATAAAGTATGTTAAGATACCTTCTTAATAATTATACTTATATAGAGAAAGAGTAATAATAGAACTTAAAGATACCTTAATAGGATAGAGATTCAAAGATAATCCTATTAAGATATTTAAAGCTTTAATAGAAGGTATATTTATTTCCTCTTTAATTTTAATTATTACCTTTATTATAACTTTAAAAGTATTTCTAGCTAAAAATTAAGTATTATAATTATTATTATAAAGCCTAAAGTATAAGATTTAAATATTAATTTAATATTATTAAATAAAATTATATTAAAATTATTAATAATTAAATTAAAGTAATAAATCAAGTTAGAGAGATATATTAAACTTAAAGCAAAGAAGAGAAAATACTATAAAAGAATAAAATAATATTAAAATATAACCTAATTATAAATAAAATATACTTTTTACAGAAATAATAATATTAATAATATAAAGGAAAAATAAAAAAGAAATTATTTATCTTAATACTAATTTTAATATTAAAAATAATAAAAGAAATTTAATAAATAGATTTTAATAAATAGAAAGAGTTTATAAAATAGTAAAATATAATATTAATAGCTTTATAAAATATAATATTTAAAATTAAAATCCCTATTAAGACCCTTTTAAATTTAATTAAGAATTTTAATAATATTATAAATAATTTAAAAAAGAAAGTATTAATTACGCTTAAGTATATAAGATGTATTAAATAAGAAAGAAAAATTAATATAGAGTTAGAGATAGATCTATAGGGAAATTCTTATAAGCTATAATATCCCTTATTAATAATATAGATAGAATAATATAATAAAAAAGAGTTTATAAAGGTATATATTAAAGAAGGTATAGAGAAGTCCTTAATAGTATATAGATTGCTAAATAAAAGAGTTAAAGAGTTAAGCTATATATATATAATAAGTATAGCTATATATACTATTGGGAAAAAAAGGAGGTTTTAAAAGGTTTACATTTAATACTATAAGAATACTATTATTATTAATAATAGGCTTAATAAGAGAGAGAAATATAGATAACTTAATAATAAAAGCTAAAAGATAAGAGGTAATATACTTTAAAGTATACTTTAGAGTATAAAGTATAATAAAAATAGTAATATAAAGTAAAGATATAAAAGGCAGAATAGTATAAAGATAAAGAGGCTAAGAGATACTGCTAAAAATATAATAATATATAATAAAGAAGCCACAGTTAATAACCCAGTTAATAATATTGCTTTATATTATAAGGGTCTTAATACAGTAGGTTCTTAGAGATAAAGGTTATATAACCTAGATTATTTAAACCTATAGCTTAAAGTCAGCTTAACTTTAAGTAGTAGCCTTAACTTTAAACCTTACTCTAGACTTTATATATAGAATATATCTTTTATAGACTTTAAATACTCTTAATCTTTCCTATAGTTTCCCCTAATAATACTATATATTAAGTCCCTATTACTATATACTTATAGTCTTAAGCTATAATTAATATATTTCTTATAGCCTTATATTAATAACTATAACCCTCCTATTAAGGGCTTTAATTATACTATTAATTTACTTTAGTAAGTAAAGAAATTAATATTAATAGTCCCTTCTTATAGTATTAAGGAAATCTCTCTCTTTAAGATTAAGTAATTTAATAGATAGCTTTTCTATTAGCTCTATTAATACCTCTAACTCCTTTATTAAAAACTCCTTATTCTTTTTCCCCTTATAGAACTATAGGTTTAATAGAAGTTTAAAGCTAAAGGCAGTTAGTTTAATTATATCCTTATTAATATAGTTAGAGTAATTAAATTAGAATGTTAAGGTATTCTATATTTATTTAGAGTCCTTTAAGACTATATATTTCTTAAGGGCTTCTTTAATTATTTTAGCAATAAAATTAAGGTCTTTATTAAAATAGTAATTATATTAAGACTGCTATAGACTTTACTAATTAGAAATAGATATCTTATTATATAAAGCTTATAAAAGTAATTAGCAATATAGAGTAAAGGGGGGCTAGGGATTGATTAATTAATTAGTAGCTTAGTATATTAAATAATAAGGCTTTATCTTTTTAATAGGTTAACTGATAGTTAAGTAGGCTAGTTATATTAAATTAGTTAAGGGCTAAAAGAGGAAGATATAGCTATATTTATATACAGTTAAACAACTGCTATATAAGTTATATATTAAGTTTACTTTAATTAGAGTTTAATTATAAAGGCAATATTTACAGTTACAATATATAGAGTTTTTGACCTTATTAAGATAGATTGACCTTATAGTTAATAATAAGGAGGATATTAAGAAGCTCAGGTATCTATTTAAAATATAAAATATTTAAATATAATAAAGAAGAATAAAAAAAGAGGAGAGAATAAAAGGAAAAGGAATTATTTATACTTAAAATCAGTACACTGCAGTATAGCAATAGATATAGTAATTTATAGCTATTATTATTAACTTATAGCTAATACCTAAGTAATTATAGAAAACTTAATATACTTAATAGAAAATTAAATATTTTAATAATACTTATAACTGATATAAATCTACTATTATTCCTAAGTACTATTACAGATAGTACTTATTAGAGGGAAGACAGTTATTATATCTTACAGTCTAAAACCGGCTGAACTCCAATTTACTGCAGAATTACCTATAATCTAGATACAAATGCAGCCTTACCTTAGAACCTCCCTCTTTAAGCTTTAATATAATATAACTTTTAAACCTACCTAGCTTTCCTAACCCGTTATATCTGTAATATATTTAAAATGCCTCTCTCTCTCTTATAGAGCGCTATAGACTCTCTAGCTTCTTAATGTCTTTACTCCTTTTTAATAGGGCAGTTAAGGAGGTAACTACTCTTAAATATATCTAAATAAACTATCTATAGAAATTATAGAAGCTTAAGAAAATCTATATTTCTTAAAATATCTTTAATTTAAGTCAGTCTTAAATTCTTTAGATTTATTTTCAGTTTATTTTAATTCTTTCTAAAGTTATAATAAATAATAGATATATATTTCCTATTATTATTTATTTCTTATAATCTTTATTTAATTTACTTTAAGTTTAATATAATTAAAGGATTTATATCTCTCTTTATAATAATTAAAATGCTTAATAATATAAGGTTTACTTTAAAATAGTTTATTTTATTTCTAGCTTAATTTATTACTACTTTAGCTTATTAATATATATCTCTTACTATCTTAATTATTCTATTATAAAGTTAACTTAATATATTTAATCCTTTTTATTTTAATAACTTTTAGAAAACTTTTTCTTTCTTGATATAATATTTTATATCTAGCTTATTAATATTAATATTTCTTATTTTATATTAAGTAATAGCTTCTTATTAATACTATATTTATTTTTCTTTTTTAAGGCTAATTAGAGTTTTATAAAATGCCTCTAAATTTAAATCTTCTTTAATTCTTTAAGGAAGTATTATTTTATAGTATAGATAATATAATAGAACTTTTAAATAGATTAGTCTAGCTATTATGAAGCTACTCTATAGTTTTCTATAAGAAAGATTTCTTATTATTTTGAGTTCTTTATAAAAGTAAATGAATATTTTTTAAATACGTCTTTGTTTTACTTTAATTTTTTATTTTAATTTCTATTTAATATAATGTATTTATTCTATTAAATAAGAGTCTCTCTTTTTAAATAGTTTTCTATAAATAGAATATAATTCTTATTTAGTTTAAAATTCTTTAGGGTACTTTTAAATATATATTAAAGAAAAGAAAGTTACGTCTTTAACTTTTTTATTATTATTAAAAACATTGACTTTTAAATAAGTTTTATTTTAATTTCTTATTTATTAAAAAAGGAGTTATATTAATAATAAGAGCTTTATCAATATTAATTTCCTACATCTTTATTTAATTCCTTTAGCTTTTAAATTAATTATTATGTGATACCCTACAGTCCAGACCTAACTAAACTCCAGTTTACTACAGAATTACCTATAATCTAAATATAAATGCATCCTTACTTTAGAACTTCTCTCCTTAAGCTTTAGTAATATATAACTATTAAACCTACCTAGCTTCTAATTAACTAATTATTTTTATAATATTTTTAAAGCTTTAACTTAAGCTACTTAGGATAATAGTCTCTATATAAAATACCTCCAGTTTAGTTACTAAACTATTAATAATATATTTAAGTGAGACTTAAGAAATACTATAATATAGTTATACTATTTTAAAGGTATATTAAATAGAATTAATAAATCTAACCCTAACTGCACTTAAATCGGTATTAATATCTACCCTCTCTAATTAATTTAAAGATATTAAGGATATTAATAACCTATAGTAACTTAAAGTAAAGCTTATAAAGCTCTAATATAGATATAATATATAGAAGTAAATCTATAACCTTAAAGTTAAAATAAAAAGTCTTAGCTTATATTATATAAACTGATAATAAAACTCTATAAACTCTACCTTAAGTAATAATAGTAATATTACTATTTAATTTAGTAAGGTATTTTATATACCTATAATAGTGTAGGAATATAAAGAGTAGCTTTATAATTTAAACTATATATTTAAGGCTATCTATAAAAAGTACTATAAGGAGTATAAAAAGATTATCCTTATAATTAAATACCTAGATTAGAATTATTAAATAGATTAAAAATAATACCTATTTAAATAGACCCTATTTTAGTATAAATCCCTTAAATAAAACTAAGAGGCTTTTATAAAATAGTCTTATACCCTTATTAAGGACTTTAAAAACTATAAGATTTAAGTTATAAAATAGTTTAAAAAGGTTTATTAATAGCTAGATTACTCCCCTCAAAACTTCTATTAATACTTTATAGTAATTAAAGAATATCTCCCTAAAACATCCCTTAAAATTTAAGCCTATTATTACTATATAAAGCTAAAAGAGGATATTAAATCTACTATTATATTATTAATATCTAATCTATTAAAGAACTATAAAGATATAGTCTCTCTAGCTATTTATATTTAGAAAGCTTTATATTAAATAAAAAAGAGGTCTATTACTTTAGAGGAGTTGTTAATACTTAAATATATTTACTTTAAATTAAAATAAAACTTTAAATTAATTTCTTAATAAAACCCCTATAAAATAAATTTAAATTACTTTTTATTTAACTAACCTTAAAAATACTATAATAGGCCTATTAAGTATTATAACTATTAAAAAGAAGGCTATATTTCTTAAAACTGTATAAGACTAAAGAAAGTATAATAAATTAAGTCTTTAAAACACTAAATTAATTTAAAAATTAAATTAAAATCCTAATTAAAGTTTAATAGTAATTAATTAATATTAGATTCTATTTAATAACACCTATTATAATTTATAGATAAAACCCCTATAATATCTATATATATCTAAATAGAGGTATTAAAGTAGATATTATTAATAAATAATTTATAATCTCCCTTAGCCTTAAGAGGCTTAAGAAATCTACTATTTAATTAAAGGGCTTTAATAATAAATCTAAATATTTATATACTAATTAAGAAGTTACCTTTACTTTATAAGACTACTAGAGGTAATTCTAATAAATAATAAAGATTTTTATTAAAACTGATAGAGATTTAAATTTAATAAGAGACTTAATCCTCCTATTAATAGCTATACTCTCTAATTTAGGAATTTAAATACATTACATTATTAAATAGTAGTAATTTAAATATAAATAGTCTAAATATAAATTCCTTTACTCTATATCTTTATATAGTAAATTAAATAATAAATAAAGCCTTATATTATAGCTATTTAAAAGGAATTATATCTACTTCTAGAGAAAGAACCGTTAAGACTTAAAGGAATTAAGTAAATCCCCTTAGAATTATATACTTATATTAAAGTATTTAGCTTTAATAAAGCTAGAGAATTACCTTAATATAAAGGAATTAAGTATATAATTAACCTTATTAAATAAAAGAAACCTCTTTATAGTTCTACTTATCTTTTATTCTAATTTAAGCTTAAAGAGCTTTAAAAGTATATTAAAGATAACTTAATGAAGGGATAAATATATCTATTAAAAAGCCCTATAGGGGCTCCTATTTAATTTATTCCTAAAAAGGATAGCAGTTTCAGATTATATATTAACTACTATAGACTTAATAGAGTTACTATTAAGAATTAATACCCTTTACCTCTTATTATTAAGATTATTAATAGAATCTAAAGAGTAAAATTCTTCTTTAAAATTAATATTAAGAATATATATTAATGTATCTATATTAAAGAAGGCAATAAGTAAAAGATAGTATTTTATACTTAATATAGCTCGTTTAAATACCTTATTATACTATTTATATTAATTAATACGCTACTTATATTTTAATATTATATTAATTAAGTAAGCCCTTTAAGACCTTATAGATATAATCTATATAATATATTAAAATAGTATCTTAATTTTCTTAAAGATAAAAAAGGTATATATTACATACCTTAAGTAAGTATTAAAATAAATAAAAAAGGCTAAGCTATATATTAAGCTCTATAAATACTTATTCTGTTAAAATAAAATAGAGTTTCTAAAGTTTATTATTTTAAGTAATAAAATTAAAATAGACTTTAAGTAAATTAAGGTTATTTATTTAAAAATAAAAAGAACTAATTATATATAGAGAAATATAAATCTTTTTAGGTTCCTATAACTTCTATAGGAGATTTATTTATAGCTACTTTAAGGTAGCTGCCCCCTTAACTGCCCTTTTAAAAGGGAGTAAAAACAGTAAGAAGCTAGAAGTAATAATACTTAACCCTTTAGAAAGGGAGGCATTTTAAATACTTATTATAGAGTTTAGAATAGCATTTATATTATATTACTTTATCCTAAAGAAACCTATCTAAATAAATATAGATATATTAAATATTATAATAATAGGTATACTTTCTTAATTTAATACTTAAGGCTACTTCTCCTTTATAGTATTTTAATTTTAAAAGTTTAATAGCCTTAAGTTAAATTATAGCACTCTAAATTAAGAGCTTGTAATAATTATTAAGTTATTTAAATATTAATAATACTATTAAAAAAGGGGTAATATCTAAATTAGAAGCTTTTATTAATTATTAAAACTTATAGTTATTTATAAAGAATATTAAATTAAATAGTAAATAGACTAAATAGTAGTTATACTTAATGCTATATAATATTAAGATTAAGTATTAAAAAGGTAAAATAAATCTAATAGATATACTATTAAGACTAATAGGAATCTGTAATAAAATATATTAAAACCTAAATCTATTAAAGTAAGATTATATAAATATAGATAATAATAAATTCTAGCCTTATAACTTTAAAAGAGGTTAGAGACCTAAATAATTCGAATAAGAAGTTAATAAGTAAGGCTAGAGAGCCAGAACTACTAAATAGAATAGGAATTAAATTTAATAAAATATTATTAAGGGACAGAGATCTTACTTAATTAACTTAAAATATAATAAAGTTAAATGCAGTATTTATATAACTTTAACTAGTCTAAACTTTAAATAGTTTAAAGCATAAAAAGAGCTTACTAAAGACCTAAAGAGGCTTAATTTAACTATTAAGAAATAAAAGTATTTTAAATAAAAGGCTATTTAATATTATAGCCTAATTAAGGGAGAAATTAATACTATTAAATAAGATTTCTATAAAGACTATAAAGGGTTTACTCTATTAAGAAAACTTATTAAAGAATAAAATATTTTAGCCTCTATTAAAAGTTATTAAGTTAATATAGAGAGTTGATTCTATAATAAAGGTATAAAAGGTCTATAAAAGGGATAAATATAAAATATTACTTAACAGTACAGTCTATATATAATAGAACTTTATATTTTAAAGACTATATATATATACTAAAGGATCTATACTTAAGATATAAGATCCTATAACTATATTATAATAATAAGTTAGCTAGCTATTTTAAAATAGTATAAATAAAAGAACTCCTATAGAGAAAGTTCTACTAAGAAAGTCTATAATAAGATATTAATAAATATATCTAGACCTACAGTATATACTAAAGAACTATATTAAAATGGTATAGACCCTACAGTAAGATAGAGAATCTACTATAACTAAAGGGGCTTATAACTAAAGTATTAATAGACTTTATTATAGGGCTACTGTTAGTAATCTTTAAGAATAAAGAGGTAGATATCATAACTAGGAATTATTCTATAGTACTATATTTAATTAGTAAGTATTATAGATAAATAAGTATTATAAAAATCTTATTACTCTTTATTATCTATAGAATAAAACTACTATAATCTATCTAATTAATTAAAATTACTTATTATACTCTTCTCTAAATACTTTTAGAACTACCTAATAGGTCCTTATATTATATTTAGTCTTACTATACATACTAAATTGCTAAATATTTAGTCTAATTAACCTTCTTTAATTATTACTTCTTAATAGTTTTATAACTATTTATATATTAGTATCTATCTAATTAATTACTTATAATATAATCTATATAGTTATTAGCACTTCTTTCTGTA
This sequence comes from Fusarium brachygibbosum, assembly GCA_018886245.1. Classification (NCBI taxonomy): domain Eukaryota; kingdom Fungi; phylum Ascomycota; class Sordariomycetes; order Hypocreales; family Nectriaceae; genus Fusarium; species Fusarium brachygibbosum. The sequence continues at coordinate 61,734 of JAEKIX010000049.1, read as the reverse complement.
GTTTTATTCTTTTTACTTTTTAATAATAGCTTAATATATTATTTACCTCTTTAAGATTTTAAACCTAATCTCTTAATAAGACTATTTAAATATAACTATAACTATTACTTTTATATTTAACTTAATAGCCTTAATTATTAACTTTAGGGAGCTACTTTTATATCTAGTAACTTATTTAGTAAGGTATTTAGAGTAAGATTTAGTCTCTTTTACTGTCTTTAGGGTCTTTAAAACCTATAGACTTAATAGTTAATTTACCTCTTTAGGAGGCATTAGGGTTTATAGCTATATATTAAGTATTAAAATAATAGTTTTTAGGTTAAGAGGATAAAGTCTAGCTCCTTTAAAAGCTCTCTAGATAATACTTTTTATAAAGGTAGCTTAAAAAGTAATATAAAAGGCTAAAAAGAACTCAGTCTTTAAAATATAGATTACAAAGTATCTAATTAAATACTCTATTTTTTAACTATAAATATTCTTTAGTATTAAAAAATACTCAATATTAAGAGGCTAAAGTAAGTAAGATATATAAAGAGGTAATATATTTAATAAGTATATAACCTATCTAAATATATAACTTAAAAATCTCCTCCTTAAGAATTATTATAATAATAGAATTACTATAACCTATCTAATTAATTAAAATTACTTACTATCCTTTTCTCTAGATATCTCTAGAACTACCTAATAGGTTTTTATATTATACCCAGTTTTACTCTATATATTATAATACTGAATACTTAGTCTAATTGACCTTCGTTAACTACTACTTCTTAATAATTCTACCACTATCTATATATTAATATCTATCTAATTAATTACTTATAATACTTTCTATATAGTTATAGTGCCTCCTTTCTATAGTTTTATTCTTTTTTATCTACAGTATTGGCTTAATATCTTATTTACTTCTTAAAGTTCTTTATTCTTTACTGCTAATAAGGTAACCCTATATATAACTACCTTAGCCCTTTTGTAAAGATAGTATAGAGCCTTAATAATTAACTCTAGAGAGTTACTGTTATACTGTCTGATTTATTTAGTAAGGTATTTAAGTTAAGACTGGGTCTTATTTACTATCATTAGGGTCTTTAAAGTCTAAAGAGAGGAAGGTTTAGCTGCTTCCTTAGGAGGTATTAGAGTCTATAGCTATATATTAAGCTTTAAGATAATATATTCTAAATTAAAAGGAGTAAGTCTAGCCCCTTTAAAACCTCCTTATATATTACTTTCTATAATAGCAGCTTAATAGGCAATAAAAAAGGTATTAAAGAACTCAGTTTTAGAAATATTACCTATATTATATCTATTTAGATATTCTATTTATTAACTATATATCTATTTTAATAGCCTAAAGTACTTAATATTAAGAGGTTAAAGTAAGTGAGATATATAAGTAGGTATATAGAGGGTAATAATCTTATTCTCGTTATAATATCTCTTAAAATCAGCTAAGTAGTAACTTTTATAACTATTAAGGATTAAGAGGTAATAGTAATTATTTATTTACTTAGCTATAAACTGATTAATGTACTTAAGCTACTTAAGACTTAGATTATTATTTATCTATCTATTTAGACTTATTATAATAAACTAATTGCTAGAGAGATTGCATTTTTAATCCTAATTAGTAAGGTAATATTTACCTAAAGTAATAACTTTTATATCTATTAAGAATTAAAAAGTAATAGAGATTAATTAATTATTTAGCTATTAATTAATTAAAATATTTTAATTACTTAAGACTTTAATAATTAAGTTATTATAATAAGCTAAAATAGTTAAATACATAATAATTTGTGAGATTACTTTTTTAATATTAATTTATAAAATAATATTATTATAATTTTAACTTTTAATATATACTTAAGCTTTCTAATATACTTAAAGTTATTATTAATAATATATAACCCTTTTAAATAGATTAAAACTTAATATTATTAATTCAGTAGATATTGCCCTTATAATTAAACTCTAACTAAAATAAACTTAATATACGGTAACTTATATTATTTAACTGTATATAAAGCAGCAGCTAGTTCTTCCTCCTTTAAAACCCTTAAGTAATTCAATATAATAGGCCTACTTCTCAATTGACCTTTATAACCACTCAACTGTCAGTTAACCTATTAAAAAGATAAGGCTATATTATTTAATATACCAAGCTACTCTAAAGAGGAGTCTATAATTAAAGAAAATAAGATAAGTGCAGACTTACAGTCAGTTATTTAATCCCTAGTCTCTCTTCGCTCTATATTACTAACCACTTTTATAGGCCTTATATAGTATAATCTCAGCTATAAGAAAAAGCCTATCTAATAACTGCCTAGGCTATTATAATATAGGTCTTAATCTAACTTAATAAGAGATTAAAGAGACTATTAATAACTGCTATAATAGCTAAAAGTTTGATTAATTAAAGTAAAAGGCTATAGACTTTAATAAAATTAATAAATAGAACTTTTAAGAGCTTATATTACCTTCTATAATTATATAAAATAATATAAATCTTATTCAGTTTATTACTTTGAGTTATAAGCTTTTAATCCTCGATAATAGTAAGTAAAAATAAAGGAATTAATAGTTAGACTTAAAAGGGCTTAAATAGAAGCTAAAAAGCTTAAAGAGCTTAAAAGAAAAACTAATAATAAGGTATTTAATCCTTAAGACTAAAGCCTAATTTCTTATAGTAACCAAGTCTTATTATTAATATTAATATATTAAATTAAAATATTAACTCTATTATATTAATAATATCTTAAGTATATATAAAGTATACTAATTATAGCTTAAGACTATAAATATATAATAATAGGGACTTAATATATAGTATTACTAAGGGGGGAAAAATAAAAGAAAATTAAAAAGGTCAGAGTTAGAGTTCTATATATAAAGTTTATAGTTAAGGCTACTACCTAAAGCTAAGCTTTAAGCTATAGATTTAATTAATTAAGATTATATAACCCTTTATATAACCTCCCTCTCTAAGAACTTACTATATGAAGACTGTAATATAATTTAATATTATAAATTGAATTATTAATTAATGTATAAAATACTATTAAGTTAAATTAATAATAAATAATAGGATTAATTAATATTTAATATTTATTACTAAAATTATAGTAATCTATTTATAGTTTCTAAATAAAATTAATTTTAATCTTTTTTACCTTTTTAAGCTTATAATAACTATTCTAAATTATATAAAGCTCATTATAAAGCTCATTTTATTAAAATTCTGAGTATTATTTAATTAAATACTATATTTTATAATTATATTTTTTATAACCTAAAACTAACTATAAATAATATTCAAATCTTTATAGTTAGCTTTTTAATAGTTATATTTTTAAAAGATATATATCTTTAGCTCTAATTATTACTTAATAAAGTTATAAGCTTAATACTTATTAATAGGTAATATATTATAATTAGTAAATAGAGATTTAGCTATTTCTCTTAAAAAATATAGTTAAAGAAGAAATCTTTATAAATTTAAATTAAAAATAAATTAAATTATTATTTATTCCTGTAAATTAAATAGTTTTTAAGAATTAAGGATATAATTATATTATAATTAAATATTATTTTAATAGTAATATAAAGTATAATAGTTTATTTTATAGATTATTATAATATATTAAGTCTTTAGATTAAGGTTATTTTAAAAGGTAAGAAAGGTAAGAAGGATTCTAACTTTATTTAAAGACTGTGATATATTAAATTATTACGAAATAAGTAATTAAATAGTAGAAATATAAAGTAAGGGATTTTTATGATACTTACTTATCTATAATACTTACTTATTAAATATATTATACTAGTAGAGATAATATTAAATAGAAGATTAATCTTTATAAGTAAATTTTAGTTAAAGCTCTATTATATATTATATATAAAATAGTAATTATCTATAGTATTCTATCTATAGATAGATAGATAGATAGTGAGAATAAACTAAATACTTAATTATTACTTAAGATACTTTATTACTGATAATTAAGATATATAGCTAAAACTGCTATAAATAGTGCAGTATATATATAATTCTGTAGAGAGTGTAACTATAGGGCTATTATTAAATAAGGCTTTAATAGGATATATACCTAAATTCTACATACCTAATAAAAATATAGTTATAGAGGGTAGGATTCTAAAAGTATAACTTTAAAAAGAATACTTAAAGAAGCTTAAAGATAACCTATAGACTTATTAAGAGACTGCTATAGTAATGCAGATAAAATATTATAATCCTTAGTATAAACCCCTTATATTTTAAAAGGGATAACTAATTATACTTTTAATAAAGAACTTGAAACTTAAAGGTAAAAAGAAGAAATTAGTATTTAAATTTATTAGCCTATTTTAAGTTATAAAGACTATAGGAAGTTAGGCCTATAAATTAATACTTTTAAATTAATACTTTAGGATTTATAGTATCTTTTATATTAGCCTCTTTAAACCTTATAAAAGTTAAAGTAATAATAATTAAGGATAGTAATAAGGACTTAATATATAGTATTATTAAGGGAAATTAAGAAAATTAGGAGTATTTAAAGTTAAAAGATATATTCTATATATAAAGTTTAAAGTAAGGTTTAGAATTAAGGCTGCTGCCTAAAGTTAAGCTTTAAGCTATAGGTTTAATTAATCTAGATTATATAACCTTTCTCTCTAAGAACCTACTATATTAAAACTCTTGTAATATACAATATTATTATTAATTGAGTTATTAATTAGGGAGAATATTTTATTCTATGTGATAAAAAAACTTCTTTAAAATATTTTATAAGGCTTTAATTCTCATTAACTTTATTAATATATTATAATACTTTTAACGGTATTAATTATTAAAAGCAAAAACATAGGCAGTAAAGCCAATGTATAATTAAAGCCAGTCTTATTGATAAAACCCCTCCAATTAAGATAATACTATTTCTAAATATCGTAATTATAATAAATAAAGTAACTCTAATATAGAATAAAATTTAATCTTTATAAAAAGAAGCTAGAGAACTAAAAATAGAAATCTAATTAATAAAATAAAAATAAAAGCTTAAAGACTACCTATTATAAAAATAAATACTTTATCTTTCTATTAAGCTATAGAGATCCTTTAATATAATTACTTTAATTTTAAACTGCTTTAAGTATAAAAGACCTATATTTAGATTTAATAGTAAAGAAGAAATTAAAGTTAAAAATATTATAGTCTTAAAGATTCTAATAAACCTATAAATCTTATATAGTTAAGTAAGCAATTTTAAGTAAGCTTTTAAAATAGTACTTAAGAAGTTCTATAAAGATAGAAATAATACTATACTTATTAATAAATATATAGATTAAAATAGATATTTATAATAATTTTATTACGTTATGGAATACCTAATTAAAGAATATATATTTATAAAATATAATTAAAAAGTATTTTAATACTAAACTGAATCTCTAATAAAAGATATTAATAATAAGGATATTAATATTATAGTTATTATAAAATAAGCTACATAATAATCTAAATAGTCTTTAAGAGAGTTCTATATTATTTTAACTCTCTTAACAAACAATTCCTTTATAAAGAAGAAAAGAAATAAGCCTTCTTCTTCTTTATAAAACTTTTAATATCTCTACAAATATACTTTAAGTTATAAATAAGAAAACTCTTCAAGAAATATAAAGAAATAGTATTATAAGCTACTTAATATTAAAACTCTATGTTAACAGAGGAATATCTATAATAACCCTATTACAGTATATATTTAACAGCTTAGAGAGGCTATAGGATATTTCTAACTATAAATTATTTGTAAAACAGAAACAATTTAGTACTTTATTATAATTATGAAAGTAATTAGACCTATTAAAGCTTAAGCTAATTAATACTTTAATAATTAATAGATTAAGGAAATATCTAGATTATATACTACAAGTATAATAAAGATAAATATAGTACTCCTTATTACTTAAACCTTTAATATAAATATAATACATATAATACTAAAAAAACTAGAGGTAATAGGTAATATAGTCTAATTACTTATTAAAAACGCCTTAAGTTTAATATAAAAGACTACTTTAGCTTAAATCTCCTTTATTCTTACTATTAAAAGTATATTTTATAATAGAGGAGATAAAGAGATTACTATCTATTTAAATTCTATTATAAAAACTGATATTACTAATAAAACCTTTAAAAAGCCTTATAGGAATATCTATCCTTTTTATCCTTAAGAAAGATAGAAGTTTAAGACTCTATATTAATTATAAAAGACTAAATAGAGTAACTATTAAGAATTAGTATTTATTACCTTTTATCATTAAGATTATTAATTATATATAAGGAGTAAAATACTTCTTAAAAATTAATTTAAAAGATATTTATTATTAAATTTATATCAAAGAAAAAGATAAATAAAAGATAGCTTTTTATATTTAACATAGCTACTTTAAGTATTTTATATTACTCTTTAGACTAACTAATATATCTATAACTTTTTAAAGTTGTAGATATAAAACTCTATAGGGCTTAAATAATAAAATCTACATAGTCTTTTTAGATAGTATTTTAATCTATTTCGAGATAAAAGAAGTTTATACTAATTACTTAAAGTAAATCTTTAAAAGGCTATAGAGGGTAAAGCTCTATATGAAACCCTCTAAGTATATATATATTTTATTAAGAAAGAGTAGAATATCCAACGTTCTTTATCTTAAATATAGATATTAAAATAGACTTAGAATAAATTAAGATAATTTAAAAATAGAAAGAATTAACTATCTATTAAGAGGTATAAGTCTTCTTAAGATTCTATAACCTTTATAGAAGATTTATCTATAAGTACTTTAAAGTAGTAGCCGCTTTAATAAGCTACTTAAAAGGGAATAAAAATAAAATAAAGCTTAGATTTATAATACTAAATAATAAGGAAAAGTATATATTTTATAGCTTAATTAAAGAGTTTAAGAAAGCCTTATTACTATAATACTTTAACCCTATTAAGCGAATCAATATTAAAATAGATATATAAAATATAGTAATAATAGGTATTCTCTTATAATTAAATAATGAAGGCTAATACTACTTTATAGCCTTTTAATCTTAAAAGTAAATAAGAAAAGAGGTCAATTATAAAATATTAAATTAAAAGCTTATAGTAATTATAGAGTTATTTAAATATTAATAATAGTACCTTAAAGGATCCCTAATTTAAATAGAGGTATTAAGTAAATATTAAAACTTATAGTCCTTTATGCAGAATATTAAATGAAACAGTAAATAAGCTTATTAATATATTTATGTTATATTACATAACTTTATTATTAAGTAATAATAAAGAAAGATAAAACTTACTAATATACCCTTAAGACCTATAGAAATATAATAGAAAGAGAGTAAAAATCCTATTCTATTAATATTATTAAAAAATAAGATTATAAAGGTATAAATAGTAATAAGAAATTAAAATAGAAATATTAATAATAAGCTATAAATCTAAATTAAAGACTTAATAAGAAGAGTTAAAAAGCTATAAAGAAAAGAGGGAGAGAATACTAATAAGAAGCTAATAAATAAAGCTGATAAATTTAAAAAGTCTAATAAAATAAATAAATTTTAAATTAATAAACCTCTATTTAAAGTAATAAATATAGGGGAGCTATAAATACTATAAAATTGTTTAAAATATAATGAAATATATTAAGGTATTATATTAAACCTTATTCTATTAATAATGTGAGCTAGAATGGACTTAATTAAATTATCTATTAAAGCTAAAGAATAAATTAAAGAGAAACTATAATTATATAATTTAATATTAAGAGTGAGAATATAATAGAGTATATGAAGTAAAGACTTTATAAACTAAGAGATAATAGCGCTATTAAAAGAAATAATATAGCTTATATAAAGTTATATCTTTAACATAGTAGCTTAATAGAGATATATTTTAAAGGAGAATTAAAATAAAAATACTTCATAGAGAGTAAGAGATAATATTCTTTATTATAAAAATAGAATATATATCTTATAAAATATAAAACTATAGTAATAAATAATATATTTCTATTATAATAAAGAGATAGTAAGATACTTTAGAGTTAAATAGACTTAAAACTTAATTAAGAGGAAGTTTTATTAAAATAAATTAAATTAAAATATAGCTAAATAGATAGAAATATACCCTAAACATTAAAAAATAGTACTTAGAAGATATAAACCTTATAGAAAACTTAAGAATCTATTAATTCTCTAGAGACTATAATAAGAATTATTAATAGACTTTATTATAGAATTACTATTAGTCTTTTATGAGATAGTAAAGTAAATATAATTTTTATTATAATAGATTGATTTATAAAGTATAGCTTTATTTTACTTATTATTACTATAATTATAGCCTTAAAGTTAATTAAGCTATTTTAGAATAAAATAGAACTATAATATAGAGTTCCTTTAGGTATTATAATAAATAGGGGATTTATCTTTATTAATAAGTTTTAAAGTAAACTCTATTATATCTTATATATAAATTAGTAGCTTTTAATAATATATTGCCTTTAAATCGATAGATAAATAGAAAGAATAAACTAGATACTTAATTACTATTTAAGATATGTTATTAAAAATAATTAAAAGATATAATTAAAACTGCTTTAAGAAGTATAATTTATTTATAATAATATATAGAATATTATAATAAACAAGAGCCTAAATTATATATTAATAAGCTATTACCTTATAATTTGGTATACTACTGAGAATATTAATACTAAAAGGAGAAAACTAAAAGTCTATATAAGAATGATATGACTTAAAATAATTAAATAGAAAATAAGAGAATATTAAATTGCTATAAATAAAAGATAAAAGAAGTATTATAATTAGAATTATTAAAAATACTACGTTAGAATGGGCTAATTTATAATAATTTTAGCTAAGATTTAAATTTTAAAGGAGACGAAAAAAAGAAACTAAAGGTAAGATTTATTGAATTATTCTAAATTCTTAAGGAAATCAGTATATAAATATACCGATTAGTACTATTAAACTAAAACTTAAGACTCTATAATACATTTCCTATTATACTTTTTAAGCTATATAAAAGTTAAAGGAAGAATATTAAAGAATTACTATTAATATTAAAGCTAAAAGATAATAAACATAAATAGAAAATAAAATATATTAAAAGTGAAAAATGAATTAAAAGATAGCTCTATTACTTAATATAATATATAAAATAGCTATCTAAATATAACTAGCAGGTTATTAAAAATAATATAGTAAACATACTCTAGATTACTAATATATAGTAAAAGAAATAATACTATATAAAAGGGAAGAAAATAAAGTAGATAGAAGCTATAAAATAATAGAAAAAAGGTAGACTAAAGAAGAATCTATTATTAGCTTAATTATAAAAGTAATATAAATAAAACCTATTTAAATAAGATACAATTTATACTTAAAAAGATTAGAAATATAAAACCCTAACTCTTTACCTTTTACTACTATCTTGATAGAGCTATTCTTTACAACTAAAAGGAGACTTATAATAAATAAAGTATATTAAAAGCCTATCTTAAGAAGTATATTTATATAGAGAAGAAATAGTAATAGAACCTAAAGATACCGTAATAGAGTAGGGATTTAGAGATAATTCTATTAAGATATTTAAAGCCTTACTAAAAGGTATATTTACCTCCTCTTTAATATTAATTACTGCCTTGATTATAACTTTAAAGGTATCTTTAGCTACTAATTAAGCAGTATAATTAATATTATAAAGCTTAAAGTATAATACCTAGATATTAATTTAAAACTACTAAATAGAGTTATATTAGAATTATAAATAATTAAATTAAAATAATTAATAAAGTTAGAGAGATATATTAAACTTAGAGCTAAAGAAAGAAAATACTATAAAAGAACAAAATAATATTAAAATATAGCCTAATTATAAATAAAATATACCTCTTATAGGAATAATATTATTAATAATATAAAAGAATAATAAAAAAGAAACTATTTACTTTAATATTAGTCTTAATACTAAAGTTACTAAAGGCAGATTAATAGGTAGACTTTAATAAATAGAAAGAGTTTATAAGATAGTAAAGTATAATATTAATAGCTTTATAAAATATAGTATTTAAAATAAAATTAAGATCTCTATTATAACAATCTTAATAATATTATAAATAATTTAAAATAGGAAGTATTAATCACCCATAAATATATAAAATATACTAAATAAGAAAGAAAAGTTAATATAAAGTTAAAGGTAGATTTATAGGGAAATACTTATAAGCTATAATATCCCTTATTAATAATATAGGTAGAGTAGTATAATAAGGAAGAGCTTATAAGGGTATATACTAAAGAAAGTATAGAGAAGTCCTTAATAGTATATAAATCGCTAAGGAGGAAACTTAAAGGGTTAAGCTATATATATATCTATATAATAAGTATAGCTATATATACCGCTGGAGAAAAAGGAGGTTTTAAAAGGTTTACCTTTAATATTATAAGCTTACTATTATTAATAGTAGGCTTAATAGCAAGGGGAATTATAGGCAATTTAGTAATAAGAGCTAAAGGGTAAAAGGTAGTATACTTTAGAGTATACTTTAGAGTATAAAGTATAATAAAAAGAGTAATATAAAGTAAAAATATAAAGGGCAGAATAATATAAGAGTAAAGAAGCTAAGAAATACTACTAAAGATATAATAATATATAATAAAGAAGAAAAAAAGAAAAAGAGAGAATAGAGGGAAGAGGAGTTATTTATATTTAGAATTAGTAAGCTGCAGCATAGTAATAGGTATAGTAATTTATAGATATTATTATTGATTTATAGCTAGTATTTAAATAATTATAAAAAATTTAATACATTTAATAAAAGATTAGATATTTTAATAGTATTTATAATTAATATAAATCTACTATTATTCCTTAATATTATTAAGGATACTACTTATTAGGGGGAGGATAGTTATTATACCTTATAGTCTAGAACCGGCTGAGCTTTAATTTACTATAGAATTACTTATAATTTAAATATAAATATAGCCTTACCGTAAAACCTTCCTCTTTAAGCTTTAGTATAATATAACTATTAAACCTACCTAGCTTTCCTAATCTATTATAACTGTAGTATAAGTAGAGAATTTAATATTAATAGTCCCTTCTTATAGTATTAAAGAAATCTCTCTCTTTAAAATTAAGTAATTTAATAAATAGTCTTTCTATTAGCTCTATTAATACCTCTAGCTCCCTTATAAAAAACTTTTTGTCTTTCTTCCTTTTATAGAACTATAGGTTCAATAGAAGCTTATAGTTAAAAGCGGCTAGCCTAGCTATATTTTTATTAATATAGCTAAAGTAATTAAGTTAGAAGGCTAAGGTATTCTATATTAGCTTAAAGTCCCTTAAGACTATATATTTCTTAAGGGCTTCTTTAATTATTTTAGCTATAAAAATAAAGTCTTTATTAAGATAGTAATTATATTAAGACTATTATAAGCTTTACTTACTAGATATCTTATTATATAAAGCCTATAAAAGTAATTAGTAATATAGAGTAAAGGGGGGCTAGGGATTAATTGACTGACTGCTAGTTATATTAAATTAGTTAAGGGTTAGAGGAGGAAGATATAGCTATATTTATATACAGTTAAATAACTGCTATATAAGTTATATATTAAGTTTGTCTTAATTAGAGTTTAGTTATAAGGGTAATATCTATAGTTATAATATATAGAGTTTTTAACCTATTAAGATAGGTTAATTTAATAGTTGATAATAAAGAGGATATTAAGAAGCTTAAGTATCTATTTAAATATAAGTAATTAAGTAAACTTTTAAGAAATAGTACTTACAAAGGATTTATTTAAATTTCTTATACTTTAAATAGATATTTAAATTTTTTATATCCTCTTGATTATTAACTATAAATTTAATTTATTTTAATAGGTTACAAATTCTATATATTATAACTATAAATATTACCTTTATACTTAAACTCTAAGTAAAATAAATTTAATATATAACTTATATAGTAGCTATTTAATTTTAAATAAATATAAGTATATATTCTTTCTTTAACCTTTTTTTAGTTTAATATAATTAGCTTATTTAACTGTTAATTAATCTATTAAAAAGATAAAGCTACATTATTTAATATATTAAAAGTTAATTAATTCATCTCTAGCTTTTTACCCTTTACTCTATATTATTTATTAATTTTATAAGCTTTATGTCATAAGATATCTCCTTTTAATTACTTAAGCCTATACTAATTTTAATATAGTTACTATCTTCATAAAGACTTTAACTTTATAGTGAATATAATTAAAAAAGCCCCTAAGTAATATATAGTCTTAAAAAACTTTAAAGTAATATAAAATATTATAGGTTTTTAATCTAAATATTTTAACTATATTAATAAAGATATAGTTATGTTAGCTATTTTTAACTATAAGCTTCTATTAAATCTATAATTCTATAAAAAAAGAAAGATAAAGAGTTTTTTATAAAAGAGCTATAGGTATTAATAGAGTTAATAGAAAAGCAATCTATTAGATTGCTTAATTTTAAGAGAGAGACTTCTTTAATACTATAAAAATATAATATGTATAATTCCTAAGGGATAAATTAATCTACATTAAGTTTATATTAGTAGATGTATAGAGTATAGATACTAAATATTATAAAGTATTATATCTCTTAATAGTAAATAGAGTAGCTTAGACATATTTCAGTAATAATATTTTATTAATAGCCAATAAATTAAAATATATAAAAGTATTAATAAATATATTCTAAATACTTCAAGTAAAAATATAAAGAATAATGAGTCTTAAGAATAAATTATTTACATAATATTATATTCTTTAGATATTATTTTTTAGTATCTATTATTTTAAGATAATAGTTTATAGCTTATTAATTAATATAGAGTAGCTAGATTACTTATAGCTAATAACTTGTAAGGGTACTTACAGAGTGTATATAATATAAAAACTGAGATTATAATAAAAAAGGGACTATTAATATTAACTTCTTTACTTACAAAAGTAAGTTAATAGTATAATTAAAGCCCTTAATAGAACCTCAGTTAATAACTTAACTTGCAATATTGCATTATATTATAAAAGTCTTAGTGCAGTAAGTTTTTAGACAGGGAGGTTATATAAAGGGTTATATAATCTTAATTGATTAAATCTATAGCCTGAAGTTAGCTTGACTTTAGGCAGCAGCCTTAACTGTAAGCTTTATATATAGAACTCTAACTCTAACCTTTCTAATTTTCCCTCTTTCCCCCCTAATAATGCTATATACTAAATTCTTATTCTTATATACTTATAGTCTTAAGCTATAATCAGTATACTTTATATAATAGCCTTATTAATAACTAGATACCTCAGTATTCTATAGGCTTTATAGACCTATATTTCTAGCTTATTATACTAGCGCTTATAGTAAAAATATAACTTAACTGCCTTAAGGGAGTTAGTATCAGTCTTAAGGACTAAACTCTTTTTTAGCTTTCTTTTTAAGCTTTTTAGGCTTTTAAGCTTATTATTAAGCTTAATTAGGTATAACTATATTAAATTACTTTAGCTAAGCCTTCTATTATAGAAAATTAAGAGCTTATAGCTAAAGGTCATAAATTGAATAAAAGTAATACTATTTTATATAATTATAAGAGCTAATAATATTAATTAGAATTCCCATATAACTATATTAAAGTCTTTAGCTTTTTACTTGAGCTACTTAAGCTTTTAATTATCTTTATAGTTATTAATAGCTTATTTAATTTTTAATTAGGTTAGATTAAGACTCCTATTATAGTAGCCTAATTACCTATTATATAAGCTTCTTCTTATAGCTAATATTATAATATATAAAGCCTATAAAAGTAATTAGCGATATAGAGTAAAGTGTAGGGGACTAGAGATTAATTAACTAACTCTTACTTTATCTTTTTAATAAGTTAACTGACAGTTAAGTAGGCTTATTATATTAAATTAGTTCAGGGTTTTAAAGGAGGAAGAACTAGCTATTACTTTATATACAGTTAAATAACTATATTAAACTTATCTTAATTAGAGTTTAATTATAAAGGCAATATCTATTAAACTGATAATACTAAGTTTTAATCTATTTAAGAGTTATATATTATTAATACTAAGTTTAAGTATATTTAAAAGCTTAAGTACTTATTAAAAGTTAAAATTATAGTAAAGCCCTTAATAAAATGGTTATAATTATTAATATAAAGCTATAAGAAATATATTAATTTTAGCTTATAACTATAAATATATAATAATAGAGACGTAATATATAATATTGTTAAGGAAAAAAAACTTAAGAAAATTAAAAGTATTTAAAGCCTATAAAAGATATATTTTATGTATAAAGTATAAAGTAAGGTTTAGAATTAAAGCTATTACTTAATGTTAAGCTAACTTTAAGTTATAAGTTTAATTAATTTAAGTTATATAACTTTCCTCTCTAAAAACCTATCATATTAAGATTTATAATGTACTACAATATTATTTATTAACTTATTAACTAGGGGAGGTATTCTATATATAAAGTTTAAAGTAAGGTTTAAAGTTAAAGCTATTACTTAAAGTTAAGCTGACTTTAAGCTATAAATCTAATTAATTTAATTTATATAATCTTTCTCCTTAAAACTTACTATAATAAGACTTTTATAATATACTATAATATTATTAATTAGCTTATTAATTACGGAATCAAAAAAGATTACTTAAATTAAATACTTAATATTATAGTATATATAGTAAGACTAAATATAATATAAAGACTTATTAGAAGACAATTAAGATTATTAATAATAAAAATAGTAATTAACTTTATTTAATTAAATAGATTATAGTATTCTTACTAATAATTAAAATATAAAAATTAAGATTTATAGCTAACTTACTTATAAACTATATTATTTTAATTTTAATTATTTCTTAATAGAGCTATAAATTTAATATATTTAATTTCTCTTATACTTATTTTAATAACATAAATAAATTAATATTTTCCTTTTTTATTAACTTTTAATAGTTTTTCTTTTATTTTAATAGTATTGATATTAAAATCTAATCTTTAATTAACAGTATTTATTTATCTATTATCAAATCCTTTACAGTATATAGTTATCAAATTAAATCTATATAAATATTTAGTATAATATAGTTATTATTAGCTTGATTCTTAAGTAGTGGTAAAGTATAATACATTTTAATAGTTAGTATAGACTTTAATTCAATAGAGGCTTTCTATAAGGTAATATCTAATTTCCTTGAAATAGTTAATAATAGCTAGGAATTCTTTATTATAAATATAGTGATTAACCTTTGCTCTATATAATTTATAAAAGTAAAAGGCAATAGGGTATAATTATTCTTTACTATCTTATTATTTATCCCTTTAGTATAAAGTCTAAAGAGTTTATTTTTCATTTAATTTGTTTTATTAAATTAAATATAATTAATATTAATTTACTGAAGATAGTATCTTATAGCTTCCTAAAAGCTTTTTAAGCGTTTTATATCTATATAAACTTTTAATCTTTTTTAATAAATTTAATAAATAGATTTACTATTTTATTAAAGTCTATAATAATTATTAATAGTAATTAGTAAAGCTTAAGAAACTTTATATTTCTTTAATAATTATAAATATGGGCTAATTATATACTATTAAAATTTTCTTTTATTTTAGTTAAATTTCTCTTAAGGAAATTATATATCTTAAGAAGTTAATGTCTTCAATGTAGAAGTAACTCTTTTTAAGTTCTATAAATAGATTAATATGTTATAGTACTTTTAAAACCTTATAGATATATTTTTTATATTCTTTTCTATTATTCAAGAAGATTAAGATATTATTTAGGTAATAAACTTTAAAGATATTAAGATATTATTATGATATACTATTAATTATGTTTCAAAATATTATTAAGGTATTAATAAATTTAAAAGTATAATAAAATATTTAAAAAGTCTAAATTTAATTCTAAAGGCAGTTTTCTGTTTATTACCTTCTTTAATATAGATAGAGCTATAAGCTCCTTTAAGGTCCAAAGTAATAAAAGTTTATTCTTTTTATAATTAGTCCTTAAGTTCTATAATAAGTAGACGTAAGGTTTTATCTTTAATTATAAAGGCATTTAACTATTAGTAGTCTATAATAAGTTATAATTTTCCATTTTTCTTAAGTATCAATGTTATAGAAAATCCTATAAATAATATAGATTTATATATATTACCTTTTTATAGTTCTTTTTCTAAATACTCCTTAAGAGTTATAAAATCTATTTTATTAAGATTATAGATTTTCTAAAAGGGTAGGTTATTTAATATAAAGTAAATCTTATAGTCTTAGTAGTTATATTATAATACTTTTTTACTTTAAGTTCTTCTTTAAATGATTTCCTATAGATATAGTAGTCTTATGGTATGTTCTTGAGTCTATATTCTATAGGTAGTTTTATTTCTATTTATTCTTTCTCTATTTACTTTAACATATTATCTCTATCCTTTAGCTATTTAGCTTTTACTATTTTAATTCAATCTGATTTCTTTTATATAATATTATTTAGATCTTATAGCTATTTTTAAATATTTTAATTATTTATTCAATTTAATTTATTTTATCTCTCTTTTATTTATATTATATCCCTATTAGAGATAAGTTAGTCTCTACTATTCTCTTCGATTATACTTTACTAATTACTTTAATTAAAGTTTAAAATCTCTATTTATTATTTATTTTAAAGTTAAATAATTTATTATTGAAGTAATCCTCTATATAGTAGATTTAGCTAATTCTCTAATTAATATATTATAGGTTATAGCAATATAGCTATAAATATCTTAATATTAAGTTATATCTTAATATAGAGATAATATTAAGATTAATATATTATCTTTAAGTTTTACTAAATACCTTTAAGTAATTAATCTCTTAAGTCATAAATCCTCTTTTATAAAAAAATAATTATCTTTCTAAATTCCTTATTAAGTAAAGATAGATCTTATTTTACTATAATAGCTTTAATTTATTAATTGTGTAAAGGTTAATTATATTAATATTAGCTTTATAATGTATTAATGCAATTAATTATATTCCCTTAATTTATACTTATAGTTCTAGGTAGGTTTTTTAAGTATTTATAGTTATTCTTAAAGCTCTTATAGCGCTATTATATCCCTTTCTTATAGTTTTACTTAATAGTAGCTCTAATAGTATTATACGCCTAGGCCTTTTCTTAATATATTTAGGTAATAAATGTTATATTTACTATTATAATATAATTTATTATTAAATTATTTATACTGCCTTTTAAATTTATTTTAAAAAGCTACTATTTATTATTTATCTTCTTTATTTATTCTTTTCTATTCTTATAGGGTTTTTAGGTTAGAAATATCTCCTCTATTAAGGTCTCCTTTTATATCTTATTGCTATTATTATTTAAGGTATTTTTTATTAAAGTTCTTTTCTTTTATATCTTTAGCTTTAAGGTTAATTACATATTATCCCTACTAATTAATAACTTTCTAGTTTTTAATATGTCCTAATATGTATTCCCTTATCTCTATATATACTTAAAATTATACTACTTAATATTTATAAAAATATTAAGATATAGTTTTTATTATATATACTTTAATATTTCTATTAAGAAATAGTTATTATAAACCTTTTCTTATTAGTATAGTATATATTAATAAGCTATATAGGATAGCTATAAGAGTTATTAATACTTTAGGTCTATAGGGTATCTCTATTAATCTATAAAGGCTATGTTACAACCCCAGTCCATACGTCACATGTGTCCCACAAATACCCACGCAAGGCATCAGCCTCAAAGGACCCATCTACCCTGCACCGACCAATAAGACGTAAACCATCATATTGGAACGACGGATGTTAGAACGCAGCGTCCCAGGAACGACTCGTCCCTAAGACTCATCGTTCCTCATACAATCACTCCAAGTATATAGAACACACCCATTAGCACTTTCATAGGATCTAGCTCACCAGCTATCAATAAAACATCTTTACCTGAATACGCCTAACCCGCTCTATTCACTATTAAGAGACGTGACACTTCGCAACGCTCAGTATCTACGCCCTACACATCTGCCAACATAAACCTAGTACGGACTAGTTTATCCCTTGGGAACCACAACCGTCACAACTTAATATTAACTTGCACTATTAAGTTAATACTTAATATATTCCTATACTATGTTGTAAAATCTTATAGTTAATATAATTATACTCTCTCTTATATTTAGAGTCTTAGGAAAATATAGAGAGATATGACTCTGAGCCCTTGCGCTTTCTCTCCGTCACTCCCTTTCAAGAATCAAATCTGTCGTCGTACCCTATGTCAAGAATACCACTATCCTCGGTTGATGGTCTCTCCCCCCAGCAACCAGTGGCTCCTGTTGAGGCTCTTTCATGCACTGACTTTTATTCGGACTCCTGCTTCTTGACCTCGCTTGCTTGACAGCGATAGCACAGCCCAATGCGTTCACAACTATAGTCGTCTGTTGTCCTGTTTCTTCGTCCCAAACAAACAATTGTCTTGGCTCCTTGGCTATGGAGACAAAGTCACGGAAGGCCATCGTGAGGAACACGCCCACCACTTCAGTGCGAGCCGACTACAGACTGGATTGGAGAATCGGGAAGCAATACACTCTGGCCCGAAGGATCCGATCGTTCGGGCGTCTATCTCACTTGGTTCTTTCTTCATCCATCAGTCGAAAAACACCCGTCCCACCTGCTGTCCACCTCAACAACACCTGCTGTGTGCGCCACGTCATGACAAATGCCGTCATTATCAAAGGCGGGAAAAGAGAACAACGCGTCGTAGCGTGGGGCTGGGCATCATCTGAGATACGTACTTTTCCATAGCCCAAGTGAAATAAACGGATTACGGGAGCCGCAGCGTCGCCACAGACATCTATATCTGCGAAACCATCTCTATTGTCCTCTTTGTTCAATATGCAAAACTTGCAGAATTGGCCGCTGGTCATCCGAGCCCAAGCCATCGTTCCATCCAAGTGACAAACCCAGTCTCCATCCGCAGAGCCAGCTCCCTCAGTATCCCAACGATGCGGTACAGCCCGACCAAGTTGCTGGTCTCGCCCATCCTTATCTGCTCCACAATATGCTAAAGGCCGATTAGCTATCCTGTCACAGCCAACGACTGTGTAACGTTACTCACAATTGCATTGCCTTGATCAAATGCAAACATGAGCTTCCATTCATGCTCCATAACCATAATCATCGGTGATGTGATGATTTGCTCTTCACTAGTTCGGAGCGCACCCATTCGCTTATGCCACGTCGCCACCCACAATGCAAGTTGAATCCTGGCCTCCTCGATAATCCCACTTGCGATCTTTGTCTCCATCGGTACTGCAATCGGATCGTTCCGGACGGGCCCATATGGCGTCTGGTTGATAGATCGTTTCTCGTGCGGTAGAGCGTCTATCACCTGGCTGATATGTTGAGCCGTAGATGCCGAGGGTCGCACTGTAGTCCCCCAGTCGATCATCTTATACCTCATTATATCGTAGAATGAATCCGTTCGCATCTCCGGGATAAAGGGCGGGCTGATCCTCGCGTGTGTCGAAATCTCACGATTCACCGACTCAAACCGCTTGAAAGCAAGCTTCAACAGCGGCCCATGAACGTCTACACTCTAGGCAGATTCTGAAGCTGCCTGTATCTGACGAGAAACCGCAGCTTCCTTAATCTTGACAAGAGCAGCATGTTCCTCCATGTAGGACAGAGTTTCGTTGTCAGGGTGATCGAAGAAATATCTCGACCGGATTTCTTCATCACTGACTTCTAATTCTTTTTGGACTACATTGGGAAAGAACTTTTCACCGTCTGCGATGTCGAATATGCTGTTGTATGTCTTCTGCATGTTGTCTCGGAATTGCGGTCATATAATGGGGACGAAGTTCACAGGCTTCTGGAAAAGCTCCAGCGTGGAGCGTTTGACAGGACTGCTACATCAGCAACGACTTGAATTCGAAGACGCGGAAGATGACGGAGGTAAAGAGGGAGGTTTCGAAAGGGGCCGGGTCGGGATCGTCATCTGAAGTGTTCTTGTAGGACCGGTAGGAGTCGGGTTGTCGTCGAAAGGGCTGTCATAGCTCGTGTTGTCTTCCTAGGAATCATCCTGTCGAGGCCCATTTGGGGATCGCCTTCTATTATTTCTAAGTGTTTCTTGAGCCGAGTCTGACGGCGGTGGAGAGGGCATGCCTTTCGAACTGGGTGTAGGATCACACTGTGCGTCGCATTCCCGACCGAAGGATGGAGTGGTGGAAACGAGGAAGGTGTCGAGCCAGCCAACAAAGTAGTGTGACAGCTGCGTGTCGTAGTCGGTCGTAGATGATAACGCATACAACCTCTGGATTGTGCAGTGTTTCGAACGAGCCGTCGGCCATGTCAATTCGGCCCCTTACCTCCGACGATACGAGTAGCTGGCTTTTTTGGTACCTGAATCTGATGTTACAGGTGTCCAGACCGCTCTCGCCTGCAGTTGGAGACTGCTAGTTCGTCCCTTTCGAGGTCATATTGGGAGAACTGGAAGTTCAGGGAGACCGAAATCCTTCTGTATAGCATAGACTTGGGGATCCTACCCATGTTCTTCCGAAGAGCTTGCGGTCCCCCGGGGCTGTAGGCTCTTTACATCAATAAAGGCAAAATGATCTTCGTGCCTGCGTCATAAGCGGTGGCCTCTGCGTGAGAAGGCAATTCATCCCATTGTTGTGGTGATGATCGTGGTGTGAAGAAGGAAGTGAGTAAAGGACTTCTTGACATGTTCAATGCGACCTGGAAGCTCTTTCACGGGGTCGTTATTCAAGCGTAATGTCCGACCGGGAGGGTTGCTTTATTTGATGGCCTGCCAATCTACCTCGTTTAATGTGTGCAATCTTAATCTATCTCCAGGGAGACATCATTACGTGCTTGAAGAGCGTAAACTCAAATTTGTCTCCAAGGTCAGAAGGCCACCTTGCGATTAGGGGTTCATCCGAATGCCTAGAGCGTAGTATGGAAGACGCACATTCTTGGACCTACGGCGTCCTACGGTTCCGCATTGCGTCTAGAGTCAGCCATCCATATATTCCATGCGCATCTTGTGAGACGGCAAGGGACTCGGGAGGGTTGGATAGGTTGATCGATAATTGATGACTAGGTAGCCTTTTGAACAAGCCTCGTCGATTTGAAGCAAACGTGTAGAACCCAACGGCAAAGGAGGGACCTTCAAGAGAGTATACAATAAATAAAAGAGAATAAGACGCCCTGACACTGTCATATGATCACACAGTATCCAGCGTTTCTTGACTAGGTACGCAGAATGCGTAATCTGGGGTGCCTTGGTCTTTGTCGGGGTGCCACTGTGAAGTTGAATTGTTCCCGTGCGACTCCAGCTCGACCTCAACCTCAGGACTCCGATGTAACTCTGCGGGGACAAGCGACATGGTATATAATACACTGTGCGCACCACGGATGGTAGCAGTAGCCTTGAGTATGTCAGCGGTAATTCCTCTCTGCTCGTGTGGTCTGTTGCGCACCATGAGGTTGAAATCATTGGACGCTGAAAGCAAGAACACCGAGGCCGCTATAGTTAAGACGATACGAGCCATAAGGTAGGTCTTCACCATCAAGCCGGCCTCTTTTCCCGACGGGGACTGTCTCTTCGCAGCAACCACGTTGATCCATTCCCAGATGAAATAAAGGTGGTAGCCGCTGTCCGATATCCTTGCGATTATGAGTCCGTAACTGGAGATCTCGAGTAGTCGGATTGTAACTCCGACGAGGAGCAAAGCCCCAGCGATGATAAAACCAGACCAGATACGCTGGGGCTTGAACATCGTCATGCCTTTTCGCCCTGTGAGCGTTGAAATGATGGCCTGCGTGGATTCATTAGCCATGTGCTTTAACCTTGTCATCGAGATTGGCGCACCTCATGAGACCAATTCGCAACTATAATCCAAGCTGCGAGTACCGTGGTGTAAGGGTCGCCTTTGATCAAGGCTGGAACTGCAAGAGCTGATGTTGTCATAGATGTAACAAGTATGAACAGCGACATCCGCCAAAGATAGCGCCTAGGGTGCTGCTCCTTGTAAGTCTGTGATGGTGAGGAGTCTAATGTTCTCGGCCGCCGTGCTTGGCGGTGCCGCCAGTAGACAAGTCGCGCTGAAGTAATCAGATAAGAGACACAGGCGAGGGTGAGAGTGATCAAAAGAAGGATACAAGGTGACGACGAGGACATTTTGCGAAAAGGAGCAGGATAGTCGTGCGTAGGTGAGAGAAGTGTGCTGTTTGCTTGGTATGCAGGGTCTGCCTTATTTGCAGAGACTTGCTGCAGGTCGACAAGGCATTTATATATCAACCAGGGCTATCGTGTTGATGGTCATCGAGGAGAGAGTCCCAGTCAATGTGCCTTTCATTAAACAGAACACAGTTTTCGGGGACCGGGGCGGCTGATCGACAGATACCGCAACACTAGCTATCATTCCGTGATCCATGTTTAACAAGCTTGCGATTCCTGCAGCCGTTCCGTCCGGCGCCCCGGCTGTCTCACCTTTCCCCTTTGGCCCAGGGGTTTCTGTGATATCTTCCGGTTTGCAAAACGGGATTGCTAGCATCTCCGTACACTTTCTAGGTTCTGTGCTGTATGTAGCCTGTTTATGTTGTTCATCTGTTATCTTGTTCCTTGTCAGGCAGTGAAGACTTGAGTTGTCGTACTGCAGGTAGGATTGCTTTGCCTTTGGAGCAGAGTGCGGGCAACGGGGTCACGTTCCTGCTTTGCCGTCCGGCGTTGACTCTCTTCTTCAACACCAACTAGAAAACTTTAAACTATTCATATGCAGAATCCCGATCGAGTCATATCAACGGTCCCATAACTCCTTAGAACTCCTCAGTCCACCAGCAAATATGGACCATTGGTAGCATTGTTCGTCCCGATAGTGAGGCTGAATTACGATTGGGAGTGATATTGTGCCTTCGATTCAAGAACTAGGCGCCAATTCGGCCTTATCCATCTTTCTTGCAAACATTGGAGTATTGTCACTCTTCAGGCTTTCTTCTCAATCCGTCTGCCTACCCCTACCCTATTATGGACCTAATCGCACTCTGCGCTACTGTAAATGGTCGAGATGAGTGTTAGAAAACCTGAGTGAGCACATCCATGTAGTGGTAACGTAGTCAAACAGAAACGTAAGTGATCCTAAAGCTACATGCACGTTTGATTTGTTATCTTCCAAAACCCTCACTTTTGAAACCTGTCCGCACGAGCTTGTGATGTTTTGGGAAGGGGGACACGGTAGATGCAGCCTCTAAACTACCAGCTATAGTTAGCTTAGCATGCTCAACAACTAACCAAACTCATCACTTCAGTAAATACGAATCTTACAATACCCTATTTGCAGCTCACTGTTCGTTCTCATTCAAAGCGGATCCATTATCAACAATAATTTTGTGGGGTGTCTCTGACCCCTACACCCTATGGGTCAAGTATATACCACGCTTTTGTGGTAAATATACAAAGTAGCGGTCAAGAAATACCACACTTTTGTGGTTTTCTTCTTAGCCTGTTTTAAAAAGTGGGGACGTCCAAATATCAGAGGGCGGGGCAACGGGCCTATATCTAATCGGAGCAACGTGTCATCATCCGCAATTAAGGTCGGGATAGACACATCAAGGCATCCACGTTGGCATCATGTCTTCATCTGGACGCATTCAATGGAAACCTCCAAAGCCTAATCCCACTATAGCGAACTTTGAGAGACGTTGTCACGATGCGAAAGAAGAACCGTTCCTCGACGAGAAACCAATGCACGATACTGCAGCCGCTTGTGGCAGGAAAGATTTCCGTCGGCCCCAATTAGGACGTTTCACACCTCGTGGAAAAATAGATTTCGTCAAACTCCTTGGATATGGCCAAGATGGTATCGTTTGGAAAGTGCGCAGCAATGGCCAAACATATGCGCTCAAAGTTGTAAGTTCCCCCACTTATTAACTAAAGTATATTGCTAATCGTCAAGTTCTGGGACAACCACCCACCAGAAGGTACCCGTTATTGGCCATTCCAACGTGAGTGCCAAAATGTTTCGCTTGTCACGAAGATGCGATTTGCGATCGAGAACTCTTCCGACCCTATCTGGTTGAACCCAAGGCCAACAACATTCGACGATGCGGTCCTCAATCTCCTCGCCTTTACAGATGAGGGTCGTAGCCGACGATTACATCAGAGGACGCCAAACGCAGTGGAATACAGAACGGCGCCTCGACTAAGAAAATGCTATGGTTGGATGTCGATAAACGGCAGGGAATTCAATGAAATGCCATCAAACCTGTATCCTCCTGAGGCAAGATCTGAAAATGGTTCGCGCGATCTTTTGCTGACTGAAGAATACTACGCTATCGTGTATGAATACATACCTGAAAACAGCACAGGACTGGATTTAGGAGTTGTGCAAACACAGCTGGATTTCCTTTGGCTCGGTGGATGGTGCTTGGTGCCGTTACAGCCAAAAAATTGGGGAGGCATCGGCATCTTGCTTGATATGGCAGACCCTATCTGCCTTTGGCATCCTGGGTGGTCCAAGAGTCGATACAAGCGAAGATACGCAAGCGAAATCACATATGTACCGGCGAACGCATCTTGCTGAATGTCTTGTCTTGTAGCAATTCACCCGTAGCTCAGTAAACACAACCTAATACATGTAATCATCCTTCAACGCTCCCTAACTTGGATACCACGAATAACTATTATGCATGTCAGATAACAGAAAGAAAGAGGAAGGAGGAAGGGAAGTAGCATACCTCTTTGGTTAACCCTTTGCTCATAAAAGACTTAACCCTGGCCACCGCAGGTTGGGCACAAAATTCCCTTCACAACCTTCTTGCCATCACAGGTACTACACTTCTCAGACTCCATATCTAACTCAAAGATCGATGAAGAG
This sequence comes from Fusarium brachygibbosum, assembly GCA_018886245.1. Taxonomy (NCBI): domain Eukaryota; kingdom Fungi; phylum Ascomycota; class Sordariomycetes; order Hypocreales; family Nectriaceae; genus Fusarium; species Fusarium brachygibbosum. The sequence continues at coordinate 36,701 of JAEKIX010000049.1, read as the reverse complement.
GCCTCAAATCACAGTTTGTGTAAAAAGGGATGAGGATTTCCGGAGAGCTGCAGAGTAATCGCGAGATTTATTTGAGCCCTGTGCAGTGGAGCCGCAAGATCCCAATATAGGAGTTTCACGGGACCGCTGACGTCAGCGGTCATCTGATTGCACCGCAACCAGGACAATTATCATAATTTCCGAAGCCAGTAAAGAATACTGTTTGTTACATCTTTCGAAATTTCGCCCTCGATGCGACACCCAACCGCAAAGCTACGACAATGCACTTGCTCTGCTCTCTTCACAACAGGATTTGATCTTAGAAGGCACCTCAACGATCATGCCGAACAACAGCGAGTCAGTTTAACATGAACACTCTTTCCCATTACTAACCGCTTTACATTGAAGATTCGTGATCGCATGATTGGAGATTTACAGGCTGAGGCAGTACAACATGCAGCACATGCTGAAAAAGGTGACGAGAGCTCGTCCGAAGGCGATATTGACCAAGTTAGCGAGGAGGATGGTGTGGACGAGAATACAACTGGTCATTCTCGCCGTCACACGCAGCCAGAAGCACTGGTTTGCCCATCTTGTCCACGTTCCAAGCCATTCACTACAAAACAAAAGCTACGGCGACATCACGAGCAAGGTATGTTGTCCTGTTTTGGGAAAAAGGATCGAAACTGATATTGAAGATGTGTAGACACCGATTGTCACGAAGTATGCGTGTTCTGCCATGTGACGTTCAAAAATGTCCGAAAGTTCAAAAGACACGCGGAGGGCTGTGTCGGCGACAGCGAACGAAAGAGAGCGTACATGAACGAGACATGCAAAGAGCTAACTCTGCTTTCCGACACGAAACTTGAAAAGGCGTTACGCGATAGTAAGAAACGTTCGCGAGATGAGTCAGAACAAGCTTCCAATCCAACGGAGACTACCACACGAGATCTCGCACCCTCGAAACGGCACAAAGCCCGACAAGCACAAACGGACAGAGCCTCGGGCGACTCTAGTCTACTGCCATCATACACCGCGCCGATAGATACCGACCCCCATCTGGCGGAGTTATCAGAAACGCCGGCAGTTCCTGCCAACATTTACAGTCAAGACCAGACGCAAGGCTTATCAGCAGAAGCTACCGAAGCCGTCGTCTCATATCTGGATCTCTCAGGGGAATTTGACGCGCCTTTGATGTTTACAATGAACTCTGCTCCCGCGATCTACGACTTGCCGATGAACGTGTACGATGGGAACCTTGCTGGCAGCGACATTGCAGCCAATCATTTTTTATGATTTCTTTATTACAGAATCTACTCGATTCTCTTGGAAAATGAAGTTATGTCCTATTTTTGGGCTTATGCTCTGTATTTGCGCCACCTTTTCCTTAAGCATTGTGGAGTTTGGAAGGACAATCTTAGCCCATTTGTTCAGCACGTCTTCTGTTGCAAACATAAATGCAATAGTATAGCCTTGTTTGATTTCAAAACAAACCCGCGCATCGAAGATGGCCCTGGATGAGAGTGTCAGACGCATTGTTAAATTAGAATAATGGACTTACAAGCCTCCATCTGCAAAGTCGACGACTTTTGGTTCGCACTTGGCATGACCCAACTGTTCCCGCGATATCTCGAAGTTCGATCTCACACCGACTGTTGTTTTGAATTGGTGGTGATGTGATCCGGTATAGTACACGATTTGCGACCCTTTTGAACACACGTGAACTACAAAGACCCGTAGCCCAGCGTCAGGTCCACCCCGCCTGAAACATTCGACATATGGCTCACGTAGCGCCTCGTATTTGAGGTAGTGCCCAAGAGCACACCGGTCGAGAAACGTTTGCAAAATGTGTTGAATGCGCTGTGATTTCTTAGCTTCCCGAATACCGAGTAAAGTGGTTTGACTGACGGGATCGAATGCGAACTGAATCACGAAATCCAGCCCATACTCTGTGAAGTAATGGCAGTCTTTCCGGTCGTAATACGAAATCCGATCACCCACCAGGGGGTCTTTCCAATAGTAGAAGCCGTTCTCCGATACAGACCTTTCTGCAACCTTCAGAGAGGCATCCGTGGATGCCATGGCTTTGACTGTGACAAGATTACATGATCGTTGTACAAGAGGGGTACAGATTTGAAGGGGATTTGCGGACTACGGTTTATCCATGCCGAAAGAATGGATTCATGTCCTTGCACATTCCACGCACCACACTTTTGTGGTGCTGTATGGTGTCTCGCCACACTTTTGTGGTATCTTACCACAGATCCGTGGCACCCTTATGACAATCGGTTGGAGAGCAAGAGAAAGATACGTACCGTAGCCCTCCTGTAGAATTGCTCCTAGATGTAGTTTATTAAAGCATAGATCGTGCCAAACAGCCTCCGTTTGCATCAACGGGACAAGTGTACCCTAGTCTTTTTACTTTGCGCCAAACAACCATCCCAATGCCATCCGTTCACGATGTTCTTGCACAGCCAAGTCCTAGGCTCGACTCTAGCTCGGTGTCTTGGGGTCATAACACTCAAAGCCGAGATTGGATACCTGTTTCGAGTTGGAGACCATGGACGGACTTTACATTCCAGAATCTTGCCTCCATGTACGCGCAGGTGCTAGATTCGCGCTGGAGTGATCCCCCATCCATCGACATAGCGTCTAATTTCGATCTACAGATCCGAGACGAGCGAAGCTTGGATCACTTTCTGGCAAAGTATATATGGATACCAGTGAACGGGGCACTTGTGCAAGCCACCTCCATCCACAAATGGGGCGAGGAACTGTTCTATTTAGGGCCCGGAAGCTGGTGCCAGGGTACTGGGCCGCCAGACTGGGGCTTGGTCTCGAACATGAGGGTCGCGGAGGGGGCAAAGTTCTGGAATCTGTTGCCGGGAGACACCAAGCTCTCTGTCAAGTGGTTCCCGGCGATGAGCTTTTCACAAAACGAGAGCGAGAGACACCAGTGGACCTTACCTCTGTCGCAGGTTAGCACTTACGCAGCACAGAGTGGATGTCGCTACGGATTCCTGATTACGGATCAAGCTCTTGTCGTTCTACGCTTTACCAAGGAGCGAATTGGTGAAGGCTTGGCTGCAACACGGCCAAGTAGGGCAGTTGCGCCTCAAACCCACCAGCGTATCGCCTCTAACGAGACTGACATGTCGTCTCTCCTGGAATCCATGTCTCTCGGCTCATTTGGTGCTCAATCTTACAACGATCATGATCTCGCAGGAGCTGCAAACGTTGAATTTCTGCCGCCTGAATATGTCGTGGTGCCAATGTCCGCTCGTGGCAAAGACACGCTGACAGTCAAGTTTTCGATCTTCTGCTTGTGTCTGATGGCCGCTGGCGGATGTGGCGACATGGACTACGAGTATCCCCCTCTTGACAGCTGGAGGCGCATAGGCCGTCAGAGTTTTATCCACAACACCTCGAACCTGAGTGCCAAAACTTTGCCAAAAGATGCCGTTCTCTATGAACCCCAAGCGCATGAACCGGAGAACGTCAGGTCGGAAACGACTTCTGACGACGAAGCCGTTCAGAGTGGTCGGATCGAACTAGGTACAGACGCTACCGACAGCAGAACTCACCGAGACTACCGTCAAGGACAGCCACAAACCGGACAGGTGGATCGGGAGGGTGCTTCGTCTCGAGCGGAGTCTAAACCTTACTTTGAGGTTGTAGTAAAGAGGCGAGATGGAAAATTGTGCTTTACTGATGCGAAGGGTAAGTCAAAGAAGACGAGGAGGAAGGAATGGGCGAAAGTGTCAGACGGTTGGATTTTCAAGGGGGAAAAGCATTCGTATTTTACACGAAACATACCCGAGGGTTAAAGTCAATACCTGTGGTCGTTGTTCTTTTCTCTGTCAATGGTCGCGCGGTGGCTTGCCACAAGTGGGGAAAGCACTTCTGCAATCTTGTACTGTCAAGCGGTGTTTCTGGAAGATTTGTTAGGTACGGAGGACCATTGGGCCCATGCGATTGCAGGGACAAGAAGCTTATGAAACCTACCAGCGGTATGGCTTTCCGTAGCGGAGCATTAGCGCGCAATAGAACACGCGACGCGTCGACACCAGCACTGGCTGTTACCTCAGTGTGAGTTTATTAACACTTTGCGTTACATTGCATATGCCTGCCCCACCTGAGATACATGGACGGTACACGCCACCCTTGTTTCTACAAGCAACCCAGATCATACCCTGCTCTTCCACATCCTGTATCCCTGTTTTCCGCTTGCCGCGAGCTCGGAAGTGCAGCACGTATCTACTTCGCTTTCGGCCCAGGTAGTGATTAGGCGTCGATGTCCTTGCTCCCTTCCGCGTAAATGGTTCCGGCGGCTGCGGCCCTGCTGCGGACCCGGGCAGGAACCAGCAGCTGCGCAGCATCATCCAGCATCTGCCGGATCAGTGGCGGCGTACCGAATATTGACGCACAGCATGAGCAGATCATGACCAGAGCGGCTCCCGCGCAAAACAAAAGTCCAACTGTGGTGGAGATGAGTTTGCATCGTTCTGCGAGTCCCGCGTCGTCTCCCGCCAGCTCAAAGATCCGCGCCCAACGCCAAGTCAGACACATCGTACGAATGGAAGTAGTCGCAAGCACTACCGCTACACCTCCAAACGCCGCACCTATGAACATGTTATCCCGACTGCTGCTCACTCTGCTCACGGCAAGGGCGGGCACAGCACCCCAGATCAGCAAAACGAGGAGCACCGTGTGAAGGACAAGGTAAGCCAGAACTTCATCAGCCTCCTTTCCCAGACCCAGGTCGTGCAACACCGGCGAAAGTTGGTTCTGGGTGGAAGATGCCAGAAAGCCTGGCGTTGCCGGCACGCCGACTGCAAGTCCAGCCATGAACGTCAGCTGGATGACAAAGAGCCCCGCTGCAAGCAGGCATCGTCCAAACCGCGACATGGCCGTGGTGGCTTCTGGGAAGGGGTCGCTATGGGCGGAGCAAAAGACAACCATCCTGTCACGTCTGAGGGGTCGCCGGGGCTTGCTTCTTCGTCGTTGTGTTCTTTGAATGTCAACATGTATCAACCACACCTGCAGTGAGATGTAAACAATAGACGTGCAGAGGAGCAACGGCAAGCGATCTGGAAAATACGGGATACCGCAGCATATAAGACACAAGGACGAGTTCTACATCACAGGGCTGATGTTGTACATGATCGGCGCTCAATCCCGTCCGTTGATGTGAGGACATCAACGATGAACCGTGGGCTGGATGTAGACGGCCAGTTTCCGCACTCTTGTACAGGCCAAGATCCGCTGCAGGGCCAACAGAGGACCTTCCATAGTCCAGAGTAAGCTTACCTGTTGGGAGTCATCCCGTTCTTTCGGCACACACCCTACAGTTAGGATCTTTTGCGGTACATCGACCGTTGATGCCATCCTGATCAAAACTGAGCTTGAAAGTTCCAAAGGAAACACCAAAGTCTGTTCTAGTACGAAAATATCTTGTTACTTCTGCAGAAGTAATAAGAAGAAAGTCTCGCTAGTTACAATATGCGCCAGCAAATAGGGCTCTCTGAATTTCAGATCGCTCAACCGGACGTGAATCCTCAATATAGTTGTAGATTCCCATAAGACTTTCTTGTGTTAAGAGGAAGGAAAAGTCAGCACCGCCCCTTTCCATTACCCCGAAGGTTCCCTCCAAAAACGATCTACACGAACGGAGTGAATCTGTTATAAATCATGACAGTTGGTTCTGACGTGGATTTAGTCAACCAGAGCTACACTACTGTATTTTCTTCGCATGTGTTAAAAGCTCAGCTGATATAGTTGAGTCAATCTAACTTAGTGAACTAATAAATCCTAAACTCCATCCAACAACGATGACCATCGAAACCCAATGATGACAACTCTTCCTGAGCCGCAGCCGACGACAACAACTGAAGCTGGAGGTTCAGTTAAGGTTGCCGATACATGGGACCGAAAATCTGGTGGAAGCCATAAAACCTTCTGTCCATTAGGCCCACCTGCTGTAATCCATGACTTGTCATGACTGATCCCAAAGCCTAATTTGCCATCCACCTCTCCTTGGGCCACGGAGCTATCCGGCGTTGCTTCGTGCTTGCTGTGCTGTGATGTACCGACGTCTCGAGTCTTGAGGCTGAAACGGCCCGTATTTGTGACTAAAATCGAATCATCGTCAGTAAAAGACAAGACCTCAGTAAATTGGCTCGTATCAAAACTCTTGACATTGATACCAGTCGTCACGTTCCATATCTTGATGGTATTGTCCCATGATCCTGACGCGATCAGCGTATCGTCTTTCGAAAACACCACAGACGTAACCTCACGCATATGACCCTCAAGAGTCTGTTCCTCTTCACCCGTCGCAACGTTCCATATCTTGACTGTCTCGTCACCTGATCCCGATGCAATGAGCGTGCCGTCGTTCGAAAATACCACAGACCAGACCGATCTCGTATGGCCCTCAAGAGTCTGTTCCTCTTTACCCGTCGCAACGTTCCATATCTTGATCGCCCCGTCATATGATCCCGATGCAATGAGCGTGCCGTCGTTCGAAAATACCACAGACATAACGTCACGCTTATGACCCTCAAGAGTCTGTTCCTCTTCACCCGTCGCAACGTTCCATATCTTGACAGTCTCGTCACCTGATCCCGATGCAATGAGCGTGCCGTCGTTCGAAAATACCACAGACCAGACCGATCTCGTATGACCCTCGAGAGTCTGTTCCTCTTTACCCGTCGCAACGTTCCAGGTCTTGATGATAAAGTCATATGAACTAGATGCGATAAGTGTCCCGTCGTTCGAAAAGGCCACAGAGCTGACCGAACCCGTATGGCCCTCTAGAGTCTGTTTCTCTTCACCTGTCGAAACAGCCCAGATCTTAATAGTCTTGTCACCTGATCCTGATGCAATGAGCGTGCCGTCGCCCGAAAACACCATAGAGTTGACTGCATCTGTATGACCCTCAAGAGTCTGTTCCTCTTTACCCGTCGCAACGTTCCAGATCTTGATAATCCAGTCACCTGATCCCGATGCAATGAGCGTGCCGTCGTTCGAAAACACCACAGACAAGACCGAATCTGTATGACCCTCAAGAGTCTGTTCCTCTTTACCCGTCGCAACGTTCCATATCTTGATGGTGTCGTCATATGATCCTGATGCAATGAGCGTATCGTCTTTCGAAAACACCACGGACCGGACTGAATCTGTATGGCCCTCTAGAGTCTGTTTCTCTTCACCCGTCGCAACGTTCCAGATCTTGATGGTCCCGTCACCTGATCCCGATGCAATGAGCGTGTCGTCGCCCGAAAACACCACAGAGTTGACTGCATCTGTATGACCCTCAAGAGTCTGTTCCTCTTTACCCGTCGCAACGTTCCAGATCTTGATGGTCCCGTCACCTGATCCCGATGCGATGAGCGTGCCGTCATTCGAAAACACCACAGACTCGACCGATCTGGTATGACCCTCTAGAGTCTGTAAGACTGCATTCCAGTCCAGATTCACCTGTGGGGGCAGAGAGATCCACTCAGGAAGATATCGCTTGAATGTCTGTCGCACGATGCTCTGCTTTGGCGCGAACAGAATGGCCGAGGCGTAGAGCTGAAGAGGAGCAGTATCGACTATCCAACGATAGCCAAGGATAAACCGCTTTGCATCATGCAAGAAGCTAGCTACTTGGCCAGCTTCTTCCGCCTAGAGATCTATCTTAGCAAATAACCAGAATGCAGAGGGCAGATGACTTACATCGACTATGCCCTGCAGCTCTTCTATCAATCCAACGCTCTCTGCCACTCTTCCTATGAGGCTCAACACTTCTAGCCAGTGGAGAAGATATGTTTTCAGGAAATCATACACATCGTCAATGTCATCTGGCTCCAAGTCAACCTTGGTCTGGTGATGAACCCAGTACATGCATGCATATTGAAGCTCCGGAGGTATGCGTTCCTCGAGCTGCCTAATTTTCACCGCAGATCGGTGCATACCTGGAAATGACAGGCTACATATGTTCTTGCGCAGGCCACCGCGCATGACGCGCAAGCAGTGTTTTGCCAGTCTTCGATGAGCGACTCTCTCATCCACCCTAAACTCCATCGTCTCTTTATTTTCTGAGTCGATGAGATAGTCTCGAAATGACAGATGCAGCAGCCGCACAGGCACTGTTCGATCGAATGGGATGCTCAAGACCGAATGCAGTGCGTCTAATCTCTCGTCTGCCGTGTCAGGGGGAATGTCAATCAATCGTGACAGCGCTGTTACCGATAGAGGGTTCGCAAGCGTAATGATACTGCCGACAATCACTTTGAAGTCTTTGATGACCTCCTCTCTCTCTTCCTTTGGCAGGTCAATAATTTGTGAGCATAGTATCGGTGCGTAGGTTTGCTCGAGTTGTGACCCATGACTTCTCCTCTCCTGATCCAACACCGTTTGCAATCTCAATCCAGGATTCCTCCGTCGAGAATCACCTACAAATCGACAAACAGTCGCCGCGAAAATAAAGAGCGGAACAGCCATCTGCGCTAGGCTCTGTACTGTCGGGCGACCTGGCCAATCCAGAGGCAGCTTCCGTTCATCACAAACAGTCATGTTGAAATCATGTCGGATCTTCTTGAACTCGTCATTCAAAAAGACAATTATGTCGTGCTCGACAATTTGCGCTGGGATTTCGTGTAGGACCAAGTCTTGGTACGAACCCTGGACCTCGCTAAACCCCAGCCGAATTGGAAGTTCTGGCCTGCTTGTCAGGAATACCCGGAGTTGAGGGAGGGGAATTTTAGCATGTGAGAAGATGCTGATTAGCAACCTGATATCAGCCTCCTGATCACACTCGTCTAACGCGTCGATCACCATCACGACTGGCGGCTGAATTGTTGGCGCTGCCATTGCTGCTGTCTCAGATAGCGGTTCTTGGATGAGCTTTCCGAACTGCTCTTTCACGGATTTCCATGCAATGTCTGGATTAGCATCAAGCGCCTTCTTGATGAAGAATGCAACGCCTGGTATGCTCAAAGCCAGTTCGTGAGCTAGAGTCGACATGAATTTGCTGAGGTTGCCTCTGTCCATCTCCCCTCTCTTGAAGAAGAAACTACCGCCGAGGTCACCTCGCTGAGATCGCACTCGAGCCACAGTCCGCGAGATGGTCGACTTTCCCGTCCCCGCCATGCCATTCAGCCAGAAGATAGTCTTCGACCGGGGGTCACCAATCCAGCAGTCTATTTCTTCGAACAACTCTTCACGAGTGTTAGGCAAGCAAGTCGGGTTATGTTCTTCAGCCTTGGAGTCGAATGAGGCACCTTCTGCGAAAGGGAGCATGCCAAGGGCGATCTTATGGTCAACATCGAGAAGGATCGAACTAGAATACAGCATTAATTACAGATGTTGTAAACTAAGGTAGAATCACCAACGTCTGATCGACCTCTAAGGCTGAATGGATGGCCTTGGTACATCGGCGCAGGTCCTGAATCACTGACTGAATATCGTTGCTCTTGAACGGCCATTTCAAAGCCCCGAAGCTAGCTTTGCTCTGTCCGCTTCCCTGGGCGAGTTGACTCTCGATACTTCTAAGCTGAGATTGACTGTTGTTTGTTGCGAGGTAGAGCGCGTGAGATGCTTTGAGTCTTGAACCATGCGGCCCATGTAATAAGTCGCGAGCGTTGACCAACGCTAAATTTAGATGCGTCACTTCGTCCACTAGCCTTTTCTTGTCCTCTTTGGCACGCGACACGTCCTGCGCGTATCGTACGCACGAATTGATTACCTTGGTTGACAGATCGGCAACAGCGATGACGCTCGCTATGAGACCCAACGCTTCTGCCATCAGATTCTGTCACTGCACTCGGTCTAAGGTTCATCGACAACGGCTATAGCAGCCTGATCGTCGTGCGGGGTTGGCGAGGCTCAGTCCCACCGACGTGCATACATAGTACACGTGACCACAGCCAATCAGCAACGCTGCAGAAGCCATCGCAAGTATTCACATCGGACAGGCGGGAGGTTTGGATTTTTGTCGCGAGCAGGAAAGGCATTTCGTTGGAACCAAGACCATACGAGGTTCGGAGAAGATTGGGTATGGCTGAAACCATGGGACATTCTAGCGTGACGCGTCCGTCATGAAATGCGTGCTTTTAGCATCTCCCTGTTCGTCTAATCCGGGTTAGTGGCGCTTCTTATCGATCGCCTATCGATAAGAATCTCGAGATGGGGTACAGGGTCATCAAAAAGAGAGGTGGGGCTCTAGTGACACGTCGTCATTCTTAGTGCAAAATCCGAGTTCTGGCATTTCACGTTACGCACTGTAAAAGCCACACCAGCCACGACTTGATCTGTGCTCAGAGACTTTTTCTAGAAAACCAGGGCGGCCTCTGATTTCGGTCGGGACTGTATAGTATCCGGTTGATTGGGGCCATGAGGTCTTGAGGTCAGATTTTGGACGATCCCTAAACAGTACTGTAGAGTTCGTTTGGGGATGTTGTAAGGAAGGTCATCATCTGGGGGTAATAAACTGCCGATTGATAACAATCTGCCGTGAAGCCGCATTACGCTCTTCCAACATGCACGTAAGCTGCCAGCAATGGGTACATAGATACCGTGCCAATAGCTATAAACTACTGTGTAATCAACATACACCTATCACAAAGATCCGTGCGGTATAAAGTGAAGAGAGTCAAAAAGGGACATCCGATTTCGATCTTTACTGTACAATACAATACGGTACGATTTATTACGCCCGGCGGCTTATGTTGGCCGATAGGGCACTAATTACTAATTCGTACGTACGTTGCCTAGTTTTCGTCCAGTCCCGGCCGAAATGAGAGGCCGCTTGCAATAAATGTAAAGATAAGCTGTCGTGCACGAACCACAGTAGTGGCTAATGTGACTTTTACAGTGTGTATGGCTGGAAATGCCAGAAATATGACCAAGCACGTGCTGGAATCTCCACGTCCAGAACAGACCTCAGTCAAAGGGAGTTATTGGCCTTCTTTGTCGATTGCTTATCCATATTGACCTCACGGAGAGCAAGGTCTTGCGCTCTGATTTGGCATTTCTTCTGAAAGCCATTTCGAGCCAGAAATCTAGGAATTGAATTAGGCAAGTGGCCTCTAAAGTTCGGCTGGGACTGTAACTTGATCGAAGCCTTCATGTTCTCAAAGATTCGGGCATGGCTATCTTGTACAGACGTCAGGTTTTACAACATCTTAACTTCGACACCAGCCCTCCATCATGTTATCAGCCCCAGAGTTCTGCCCACCTCCATACTCGGCCTTTCCAGGATACCCCAATATCGCCGATGAACATTTCATGCCTCACCACTTATCAGAGATAGGTGGTATGGGGAAAGAACTGCCAGAAAATCATTCTCTTTATTCTACGGCCCAACCTGATACTCTCCAAGATGATTGGCCCTCGGTCCCAGACCGAATTAACCCCCAATGGGACAGTCATTTTGACAGCGATTGGGTATTATATCCAGATTCACTGGAATCGGCTGAGCTACCAGACGATGCAATAGACATCTCGGCCGCCGGTGCCGCCGCATGCATTGCGCTCGACAGTCGGCGCTTATCAAATGGACAGGCTGAGGTAACACATACTTGTGTAATCCTCAGCAACCGCTGTTCTCTCGAGGAAGCTCAGGCTATACTTGATGGGTACGTGCAGCGGACCTCAAGGGCGAGGCAACTTGAAGCTCAAGGTGGCAAGAAGAAACGCTCAGCGAATGCTTTCTTCCTGTATCGGATAGCCTTCCGAAACGTGGCTGAACAAGTCTGTGGAACCAAATCTCAGCAGCGCATATCGAAAGTCTGTGGTTGGAGCTGGCGGGAAGAACCGAAGAATGTGAAGGAATATTTTCAGAATCAAGCTAAAATCCAAAAAGAGAACTATGAAAAGACATTTTCATATGAGTGAGCAAGGAGCTTGGGCTGTTGATGATGACCAAAAGCTTGCTACAGGACTTATCCCAGCGGAGTAACGCAATGGATGTCTGGAGAAAGAAAGATGAATTGTTCCGCACGAGCTATGGGAACCACTTCGTGGTTGATTAGGAATAATTACAGCTACACGCCTGAGAGGAAACCCGACAAGACGCTATGGGGAGGGGGAACACTATCGGGCTTTCGTAGTGGCCCATAGAATTACCTGCTGTTCTTTAGGAAATTGTTGGTTCCAAATATCTCGTGTATAATGGACAAATTTGGCACCTTCTTATACCGGCGCCGTAGGCGCTTACGCCGCAAGGGGGAAAGGCCTATCAGAGCCATAGGGTAATTCGTATCTATCATCCCATGTTACGGATTCTTGATAGTATGGCGTCATGTAGTCCACGACGAGCATTTTGTTCGTTTGTTACATGCAATTCACCAATGTACCGTATTATCGTAGGAAGCATATTAATTACAAGCTATTGCTAGGACCAGATACTGTATTAAGACAATTGAGGCCGACCCTCTAAATGTCAATAGCATGGCAATCTATTGGTTGCCCGAATGCTAAGGCATCCCGACTATGGTAGTGACTGTAGGGAGCAGGTGTCCAGCCAGCACCAGTGGTATAATTTAAATAAGTCACGACTAGTCCACTTTTCAGACATTTTTGACCGAATTACAGTGATGGACCAACGGCGCCGAACCTGCACCGCACTGCAATATTATATTCCTACTGGACCAACTAAGTGGTACAGTAAGTAAAAGCCTGCCAAGCAACAGTCAAGTGCAATGCTTGGCGAAGTACTGCGTGATGGCACGACCACAGCACCCCATATCCGCCTGTCTTTCCCACGTCGGAGCTAGACAGCTTTTCCACTTGACTGCGATATAGCAATTCCCATCACTGAATTCATAATGGTCCAGAACCTGATCAAAGTTACTTTCAGGATCCCTGGAATTGAATGGAGATGGTTGGGAGGTGTGTTGCCACATTTGTGGCCCTGTCCCGTCGTTAAAAACCCACAGAAGGCAGCCTGGGGTCGTCCAGTCCGACGGAGTCGCATCTAAATTCTCGGCGCAAACACCATAAAGGATCAACGAACCCACCTGTGTAGTCACGACTATATTCTTTATTACGACGTGGGCAGATCAGGGAGTCCGAATTTGGGCCCCCTCCTCGATGCCTTGCAGGTACATGAAAGCCGCCATTGTATCTAGTGGGTCTCGGTCACTGTTTCAATGTCGGTGGTAGTCTTAGTTTAGCAGCAGGTGTGTGAACGACATTGCTTCTTGGAGTCGAAGGATTGGGGACGTACTTGTTTATATGCCGTTCGACACAAGGCCCCTGCTGCCCACAAGAGAACCACTGAACTAGCTTAGGCCTTGCTGAGATTGCAGAGGCTGCTGTGGTTTCTCTCGCACATACCAGGGATTGCTTACCGATCCAGTACCGGCTCATATTGTCGCTTGCTGTCGTCAAGAATAGCCGCTTATGGTCGCTTATGGCCGCTTACGGCCGCAAGAGTCAACATGTTTCCTTTTATAATGCACTCTACTGTTTACCATGCGTCTAGGGTAAGCTTATCCCCTATCCCAGTATACGCATTCATACTGATACAGTATCTCGGCAATAGAAAACACTTGAAGTACAATACAATCTATTACGCCCGGCGGCCTATTCCGGCCGAAAGGGCACTAGTCACTCATGCTTACATACAGCACCTGATTTTCGACTTCGTTTCGTCAAGCCCATCCTGTGCCACTCACTGCTCAAATTGTGTCCCGCGTTTTTTAGAGTCCATATTGCACCTCACTTTTCTCGACCCGATCGAGATTCGTTTCCCAAAGCCCATACTACGCCTGGTCCTCGATTCCGCTTTTCGAGTTGTGGGGTGTTTTTGATAGAAATGAGAGTGGCTCGGTAAAATAGGTGATCAATGTCTTGCAATCTGATCTTGATACTGTGTGTCGAGTCGACCTGTGGCTATTGCGAACCGTATAGTTGCACGAACTACCTGCATGTTTGGTGTCCATTTTGCGCCATCTGTTGGTGACTTCCCTCCTAGGTAGAACGAGAGGTTTCCTCTCAATGTCTCCGTGCACTGCAACATTTCAGTCCTATGCACTGTCCATTACGTGCATCGAAAGAGAAAGTACTCTACTGTCTCTATCGCTTGTCCGCATGAGCATTGCTGTGACGCTGCTACGCTGGTCCGGAAGAGGTATCCATTTAATCTGGCCATGCCTGTCCTAAGCTGTGCTAACACGCTGGCTTCTCTCCGTGACAAGCCATCGTAGAGCAATCGAGTGTGCTTGCCTGGGAGCGCAGCATCAACCTTCTTCGAAAATTTCCCAACATTGTCTGGTAGCCGTTTGCTTGCACGCTGACTCGATCGGGCTATATTCAGGGTCGTCGATCGCATTCGGGGAAACTTCCGAGCCGGGACGGCACCGTCTTGGCTCGCACTTCGCGCCTCTTTCTTAGCCATTTTCAGGAGCCTGTGTTCAGCCCTGATTGGCATCCATACGACAGCCACCACATTTCCTTTGTCTCTCAATACATTGATGGAATCATATATGCATCCAACATACTCTTGACCGGACTGCTGGCGAGGGTTTCGGACCGTGAGCGCGGTGGCTTTGTTACTCACCAACAGTGCCACGCTTCGATACTCAAGGTCGGGTAAGTGTCTCAATGCGTATGCTGTCGCTTCTAGTTGTCCGGAAAACGGGCTCCGTTCAGTCCTCATGCCAAGCGTGACGGAGAAACGTTCAATTCTCGGCCCTCCTCGTACTGATGCAGGGATCTCGATGACCCCGCCGACCCCGACTACCCCGTTCCGTGCTGAGCTACTCACTGCGACGCGAACCGTCCAGCCTAGATCTGCTTGTGTCGTTTCCGAATTATCCTCATCTGCCATCATAGTCTGCACTCGCTCTGCCTAAGGTGCCAATGTGAAAGGGTCGATCGTTTCTAGTTATTCCATCACAATGCAAAGCTCTTGCAATGTTGTACTTCCTCCTTAAATGTAGACCAGCAAGTTGGCGGTTCGCTTACAAAAAGTAAACTAGGTCTCGTAGCACAGGAGGTTACCGGCCATGCTCGTTGAAGGGAAGTGTCGCAGGGTAGGCATGATCTTCACGGCCTCAAGAAACAACTACGTTAGTAATCAAGCTGTATACTTTAAGTAACTCTGCGGAATGGTATACCCTGCATGGGAAAAAAAAAAAAAAAGAAAAAAAGAAAACAGTCAATCAACTCACTGCTGCTCACTATTAATAGCCTGACCTTCTATCTTTTACGTACGACACACCACACCACAACCCAATTAGATTGTTCAACAACTTGCGTCGATTGACGAACCACACAACTTGGCCGGTGTGGCTTGATTGCATAAATATCCAGTCTGATGCAGGCACTGACACCCCATGTATCAGCTCCAGGGGGGTTGGGACAGTGGCCCGTTGGGACAAAACGGTGATTGCTAACTAAGCTAAGCACGTTAATTCAGCTGTGGCTGGCTTAAACAACTGTTTTGCTTTTGGCTACCGGAATACTGACCCGTCCCATTAGTATGTAGCCGAATGCGCCTTAGCGGCTCCGGGACGGCAGAGCAGGCAGGTCATTTGCAGGGAACACAGCCGAGCAAGTAATTTAGCCCCTGACGAACGGGCTCCAGGCTTGCCATGCTGCATATGGTAGGCTCCTTGATCAGCAGTGATGTAACGCTATCTACAAATACTAAAATCTTCGTCTTTAGAATGCAGCTTGGAAACCTCTTTCAAGTTACTGTCTGCAAAGAAGCTTTTGCTTCCTCTTTCTGCAATGGCTGAGACCACAAGCAACACTGCGGGCCTAACAGCCCCGCCAAACAGCCCAGCTCAGCGCACCACAAGTCCTCCGAGTTGCGACAAAATACAATCAAGCCCACTAACGGCTCCTATTCCTGCAACCTGGATGAGAGAACTGTTGGAAGATGGGCGACCACAGTCAAGGTCTTTCGTACGAGTTCCTGCTCGCTCCCAACCCGTCACTTTTAAACACAATAGCATTGCCCTCTCGCGTGTGAACTACGGCCGTCAAGAGAACGACGAAAATATACACGCGTCCGTCACTCTCTCGCTCAAGGACGACTTGTCTCCGAACAACAGTCCTCCTTTTAATCACTTGCTGATTCGATTCAACCAAAATGCACTGCTAGCCTGTGGGCTTTTCCATCACACGAAGCCCTCAAACCCATTTGCCCTCTGGGATGTGCAATGCCTCGATCAATATGGCGTCGAAGCCTACACACGGTATCTCCTTGCCTTTACCGAATCGTCGACCAATAAACCGCGCAAGCGATATGATAGTAACGCTCAATGGCTCGAACTACGCCTTCATGACCTTCAAGCGCATTTTCAACTGCGAGATTATGCTGTTCTTGAAGCAGAGTTTTCGGATCGACAGACCCCCGAAGGTATGACGACGTGGGCAATGTTATGCCAACTGCAGCGTTTTCAAGAGGCCGCACTATCAGACTTTGCGCACTGGCCGAGTGAAGCCTATGACGATGCAGTTGCGATTTTCCTCACGAAGTGTCTTGCTGGATTGCGATTTACGGCTTCCCTGACAGCTCTTCAACAAGACCCTGTAAGAGTCATGGCAACCATTTTCTGGAAGTTTGAGAGAAACCTTCAGTCCCGTTGTTCATTTTCTAACTCTCCTTCACCTTCAGTTGCCGATCAGGCAGAATGCTTCGGAGAGGATCTTTGCAAAAGTTGGTTGGCAGATGCAAGCGATGACAGTGGTGATGACGATATCAATTGGGATATGTTTAATGGCGATGTTTGTGGAAGCGGCAGCCCCGTTTTGAGTGTAGTAAAAGCACCAAAATTATCTCCTGTGCCAGTAGGCAGATGGACGAAGGTGGCAATCTGACAATCGTCGATTCTCAGTCTGTTTTTACAGTTTATGTTGCTGAGCTTAGGAAATCGGTTGAGTGGAAGGAAAAAGGGGGGAGAAGGTATCTAAAATTTGTTACGGAAGCGCAGACAGGAACGGATTTATATTGAGCGTGTGGATGATGCATCTTGAGATTCTTCCGGCAATACCTGGCCACCGTCAAAGTCTAAGGGACGCACCTTACTCACCTCAGAGCCTGAACTCTTCAAGCAAATGACAATTTTGGGTACTGCACCACAGCAAGGGCTGTGACTCTCGTCATCAACACCATTCACCTGGTCGATCCTTTGCCCTTTGACTGCTGTCAAAGCTGTTACACCTTCAACAAGATGCCGATGTCATGCATGCTTCAGTCAGTAATTGAAAGGGAGTCATTGTGCCGTGTCCCTTCAAACCGCCCCTTGGATCCCCGTCGCTGGCCTGTAAGCGGACCGCAAAGTGAGCAACCACCTCCTGTAGGTTCAAGATGCCGTGTTGTTCCGATATGACTCTGGCAGGGCCGCCCACATCTCGTGATCCCTCGGTTGCGGCCCCGATTCCTCGTAGATGGGACGTAACGCGGCCATCGATTTCCCCTTATCGCAACACAACTCCCGCTTCTCCTCCTTGTCACCTAGCCGCCGCCATAGTTTTTTTTTTCTTGATACCCTATGCGGACCGAACACGCCTCAGTTTTCAATGGCTTATTAGCCCGGTTTCACTCGGATTAGAGTTGTCCCTGGTAGACACCACCTTGGCGTGTACAAGCATATGGGATTGGATGGAGAACATGTGATCCCTGTATAGTTGTTGGTCCAACACCCGTCCAACGCTCCGGCGGGGCATCTGCTGAGATGAGAGAGAACAACGTGGTCGAGCTCAGAGGTAATTGGCTCCCACTCGAGCTCGGCAACAAAGGGGTTGAGGTATTAAAAGCTGACTGGCCTGCCGCCTTTCTGTGAGAGGAATCCTGACTGCAATGCTTCGTTCAACTTACAACCCTGCTCGTTGATAAAGGAATCAACACACGCGTCTAAAGACAATTCAGGTTCAACACGATGGCGGAAACCAACAGAGATGTTATTGTAGCTCCCGATGATAATGTTCAATCCCAACTACAAACAGTGCAAGCATGAGCTAACCTTGGGTCTAGGATGTTACCGACCAAGACTCCTCTTTTGGAAATGTATGGGTAGCCTCTTGATTGTTGCCTTTCAAAAAGAGGTCAGATCACTGACATAAGCTCTGGTTATAGGGAACGGCGTCATCAACCGCAAGCCTGAGAAGCTCCATTCTTGATTACCGACACGAAAACGGAAGAACATATCATCGATTCAAGGATGGAAGTTAGCTAACCTTTCTTACCCTAGCGACATCTCCCACTGATACATACCAACTCTAGAATACAACCTCCCCAACGACGAGCAAGAGAATGATAGGCTAGGTAAACTTACGCGTCTCACCCGCCGTTTAATTCTGATACTAAAATCGTTTAGACTTACAGCACCACCTCTTTCTCCTAACCTTCGACAACAAACTCGGTCTCGCCCCACCAAACCTACCCGGTTCCAAGGTCGAACGAGTTCTCGACGTGGGCACTGGTACAGGTATTTGGGCAATTGACTTTGGGGATGAACATCCTGAGGCTGAGGTGAAAGGAGACATGCCAGAGCTGAAAGTGTTCATAGCTGACATTATATATAGGTCCTTGGGATCGACCTTTCTCCCATTCAGCCTGGCTTGTACAACCTGAGCCACTCTTTGAGCGAAAAAAATGGTAACTGATAGTTGACTAGTGTCCCTCCCAATGTTGAGTTCCAAATCGACGACATTGACGATGAGTGGAATTATTCTCAGCCGTTTAGTTTCATCCACAGCAGAATGATGAACATGAGCATTCAGAACTGGGAGGATTATTTACGCAAAATTTTCGAGTAAGGTCCATTCGAAGTCCCGTATTGCCCACAGGTTAGCCCTAACTTGACTAGTAATCTTACCCCGGGCGGCTACGTCGAACTCCAAGATGGTGATGCTTTCATGAAGTCTGATGACGGTACTCTTACCGAAGCACATGCACTATCGAAATGGTGTAATCTTCTACGTGAAGCAGCAGACAAATTGGGTCGCCCGTACATACCAACCAAGGAATTGATGAAGATCCTGGAGAAGGTTGGCTTCATCAATATCGCCGAAACTCGTTTCAAGTGGCCGTCAAACTGCTGGCCCAAGGACAAAAAATACAAGGAGCTCGGAGCATGGAACAATGAGAACACGAACCTTGTTCTTGAATCAATCACTTTCGCACCGTTAACGAGGGGGCTTCATTGGACTATCGAGGAAGTCAATGTTCTTCTGGTTGATGTGAGGAAAGAGTTGAATGATTCAAACATCCATGCCTACTGGCCAATGTACGCGTCCCGCTCTTTAGCATTGGATTTACATGCTAATGTATTATTAGTTGCTCGGTTTATGGAAGGAAACCAGAGGTTTGAGGAAGGGTATGCGAGCAATGTAGTACCTGTGGAATTCTAGGATTGTGCGGATATCTTTGCCCCTCCCCCCGGTGGTGACGTCGTCAGCCACGACCATCAAGTACGTAGAGATGAATCGCTAGCAAGCAATCGAACTTAGCATCACTCCCGACAGAACATCTTTCTTTTGCATACATGAACAGCATGCAGTGTCTGTACTATGCTACTCTCGTAATCTTTCGGGTCGGTTCAGGCATCTCGTAGGTCCGTCACACTCAAGAATACGGCTCTGGCCTTGCTTGCCTTTCTACGGCCTATCATATGGAAATGGTCGCCGCTGTAATTTGTTCACCTTCGGAGCTGGAACCCCTTTTCCCTGTTTCCCTTTATGCTCCTGACGTAGTCACTGCAAACGATATAGGACGAGATCCCGGTGAAGCCGACCTGCAAATATCCAGGGCTCATCATGGACACTGCGCTGCAATAGAAACCTCATATAGACGAGGTGCGGTGGAAGGTGACGAAGACGATTTCAACTCTGAGTAGTCTGGGTAGCTCGAAATGGCCCTCACTTTTTAAGAAATGGGAAAGATCTATCGAGAAGTGGCCGTGCCACAGAGCATGTACGCATGCTCTGCATGTTCAAACGCGAACCGGAGAATGCGAAAAATGTCATATACTGATAAGATATCAGAGAAATTACAAATTCTGCAGGCACAGGCGGCCAGGGTAATCTCTGGTGCCTTCAAAACCACGTCAGCCCCGGCTTTAGACGTCGAAATACATCTTCTCCCCATCAAGTACCAAAACTGAATGCATGACGCCGAGTGACTGGGAAGAATCGGCTTCATGGGATGAGACCTTCAGGGACAGGAACCACAACATAGCTTAGACAGTCAAGCAGAACGGAAGGCAAAGAGAAGCCCACGCAAAGAGATACAGAAGGCCATACGGAACGAACAAGGATTCAACGTGAAGGAAATGGAAGCAATCATCCAGCACGTTGTCTGACCATGGTGAATCAGTCCAAAAACGATCATCGAAAAGAGCGTCGAGAAAGCACAGGCGAGGCACCGGTACAGCGTCGATAGGGAGCCAACCGCTACATGTATGTGCTTGGATGGGAGCGGTATCAACGGTCACATCGGGGCTACAGCCGTGTGCACCACCGAACAAGCCAAGAGCACCTATATAGGCAACGACACTGTATTGGCATTGTACGCCGGCGAACTGCAAAGCATCTCCTTGGCTCTCCAGATCGCTCAGGAGGACAGATATTGAGGCAATATCAGTAAGAAAGCTTTAATATACACAATCAAGCAGCTATTAGGTCGGTGGCGAGGCCCAGGGGAAAATCGGGGTCATATATTCTTCAAGACGTAACGCGGCGAATACAAAACCTAGGGGCGCAAGGTCTGACTGTTGAGATTCGATGGATCCCAGTACAAAAGAGGATATGCGGCAAGGAAGCGGCCGATCGTGCGGCCAAAGAAGCCAGGGGATGGAGACGAAGAGGACCGCCAGGGCCAAGGGTGCAGCAACCCCCGATGCTATACTCATCGAGGTCTTCGCTGAAGAGGTGGCTGCGCAGAGCCGTGGACCAAAGATGGAAAGCACAGAGGCAACAAGAAACCGGCGGCCGGGGAAGCAGATGTAGACAGAGGTTAAGGAGGAAAAGTGAGAAGTCTGGGCAGCGCTGCCCGCAAATCAAATGCAATCAATCAAATTACCAAACAAATCAATGAAATATCTCGAGATCATATTTCAAACAAACGAATCCAAAATCCTGGATTTGAAATAATATTTGATACATTTGATACAGTAGTAGTCGAAATCGGTTGTCCATCCACACACTCTCTTTGATTCGTAGCGCACGGAGCAGGCTTACGGGGTGTATATAGTAATCGTTGATCTTACTGTGCTCGGTGTATCCTGACGATCAAGTCATAATCGGGCGACCCACAGTAGTGTTACTCCATAGGCTAAAAGCTGCTTAATTCACTCTGAGGACTATGCATTCCTGCGCTTCCCACCGGTTTGTTAGCATTACATAGGTAGGAATCTGATGTATCGTCAGATTGACTACATTCTCTCATTATTAACCGATGCTTCAGAGTCCATTACACATTCACTACTGTAGCACAATTATACATAGCATGATGTTATTACAACACGGTCCTATAAATATGGTTCTGTTCGTATTGAGCAAGCCGTTAAGAACATAAGCTGCTTGAGCCATCCAGAATTTCATAACAATACTTTAGGTTTTGCTCTGATACCAATCGACTGGGGTGACTTGGTGACATTATTTCCCTCTTCCTTGCAACCACATGCTTTAGCAGTTCTACTGCTTCTTTGATCTGTCCGTTGTCCTGATATGCTCCAGCGAGCGCGTGCTGTGATGCCAGTCGTGATGGGTGGCTCTCTGCCAATGTCGTCTCTTGAACTGTAACCACATGCTTTAGCAGCTCTACTGCTTCTGTGATCTGCCCGTTGGCTTGGTATGCTCCAGCGAGCGCGTGCTGTGATGCCAGTCGTGATGGGTGATTCTCTGCTAATATCGTCTCTTGAATCGCAACCACATGCTTAAGCAGCTTTACTGCTTCTTTAATCTGGCCATTGGCTTGATATGCTATTGCGAGTGTATGCTGTGATGTCAGTCGTGATGGGTGATTCTCTGCCAATGTCGTCTCTTGAATCGTAACCACATGCTCAAGCAGCTTTACTGCTTCTTTGATCTGTCCGTTGGCTTCATATGCTCCAGCGAGCGCGTGCTGTGATGCCAGTCGATCTGGGTGACTCTCCGCCAACGTTTTCTCTTGAATCGCAACCATATGCTTAAGCAGCTTTACTGCTTCTTTAATCTGGCCATTGGCTCGATATGCCATTGCGAGCTCGTGCTGTGATGCCAGTCGATCTGGGTGGTCCTCTGCTAATGTCGTCTCTCTAACTGCAACCACATGCTTTAGCAGTTCTACTGCTTCTTTGATCTGTCCGTTGGCTTCATATGCTCCTCCAAGCTCGTGCTGTGATGCCAGTTGATCTGGGTGATTTTCTGCTAATGTCGTCTCTTGGACCGCAACCACATGCTTTAGCAGTTCTACTGCTTCCTTGATCTGGCCATTGGCTCGATATGCCATTGCGAGCTCGTGCTGTGATGCCAGTCGATCTGGGTGGTTCTCTGCTAATGTCATCTCTCTAACTGCAACCACATACTCCAGTATGCGTACTGCCTGTCCTACACGGCCATCTAAATGCAAGCATCTGCTAACCCAGTATCCCAGCTTACATGCATCTTCGCTCTTGTTACCACCCGTACTTGTGAGGAGCCGTAGCGCATGCGGCAGATATTGTCTCCACACCTCACGTTTCTCCCAGTCATCGGTTGAAAACACCTTGGCAACATGTTCCAGTGTTGTTTGTCGTATTTCTCCCTCCCAACCCTCGTCTTTGTACCATATTTGCGAAGCCAGATGTACGAGACTATGCATATCGAACGTGTCGCCATCCTCTTGTGTACTCAAGAAGCTATACCCGCAGAGTGTGCCTATAGCGCGTACTAGGCTCTGTTCAGTGCCCACACGAGGTAGTAAGGTCCGAGGTATCGATTTCGGTTCGATACAAGCTACGAATGAAAGTAGCGTCTCGGCCTCTTTGTGCAGAGCACGGATTTGATTAAAGGACACAATCCAGGTCGTAATAACAGCACCTTGAGTGTTTTCGTGGTGTGTGCCGTCGCGAAATCCAATACTTAGCAGCTCCACCATATCCTGGTCAGTATTCTGAAGTAACTGGAGATACTTCTTGATTGATACTTGGTTTTTATTCACGTACGCCGATGCCTGCGTGATCGCAAGCGGTAGATAGGCGAGCTCATGTAATAGCTTGTCGGTAAGAAGGGTATCCTGCATTTCGTCTTTCTGAATCAACGAACTATGCAGGAGGGCCCCAGCATCCTGTTTATCCATCTCAGGTAGCTTAAGGACATTGGTCTGCGCAACGGTGACGGCTATTTCACGAGACCGTGTTGTGAATAGAATATAGCCTTGCTCGCAATCTGGAATGAAGTCTGCGATTCCTCCTGGCTCCTGGGTTGTTCCATATAAAGTCTCCATGTTGTCGGCATTATCAATAATAAGAAGCCACTTTCCCGTTCCTTCAGAGCTGAGGAAGTCCCTGAATGTTTCTTTGGGGTCCTCGTTGTCGGCATGCTCAATGTCAAATACTTTAATCATCCTAGTACAGGCCTGCTCAAAACTTGCCATACTCAGTGCGGGCATCCAGATGACGGAGTAGTGCTGGTGACTTTGGCTGTCATTCTTCACAAGATGGGCAAGTTGAAGGGCGATCTGGGTCTTGCCTACACCGCCCAAGCCAACGAGAGCGGCCCGTTGGCCATCAGGATGAGTAAATAGAAGCCGCTGGAGCTCAGCGATGACCCCTTTGCGTCCTACAAAGTTTTTGTTTCTAGAGAATGGGAGATAATGTGCCCTGGATTCTTTTCATATGCGAGTCAGAACGTGGCAGAGTGATAAACAGTCTCATTATACTAACTAGTCGTCGTATTCTTTCGCCTCACAGTACGGTTATCTGCTTGAGCATTGGTTTCCGGTTGGGTTACTGTTTGACCTGAAAGCGCCACTTCAGCAAGGTTGTTTTGTGGGTAGGCTTACCCACTGCTCTTACCGATATCCGACTCCCACGCCGTTAGTTCCCCGACTACCCTTCTGAAGCCATTGTCTTCCGTAGACCTAAACTTAACCATATCTCCATGATTTGCATGGATGGTAATTGGATCATACCCTTCGAACGTGGCTGATTCCTTTGATACAACTTGGCCGACTGTAGATAGAGGCAGCTCCTCGAAGAAACAAGCGACCTCGAGCTGTCTTCCCGCTTCACGCTGCTCTCGCATCATCGACAGAAATCTGACATGGATCGACTCGAGATATTGGTTGTCCGTTTCCAACACTTCGAGAAGTGATCTGTTGGTCGATTTGACTAGTCCAAGAGCTGCAGCAGGTATTTTAGACCAGTTCGCCATCCACGAGCCTTTGTGGGGCGTGCCCATGAAGACGACGCCCTTGATGTGTGTGAAGAAGTCTTGGCGAGAGCGATTTGGATTATTACGTGATATCAGTATAGCTTCCTTACAAACAAGGCCGCCCAGACTATGGGCGACGAAGATGAGAGGACGAGACGAGGCGTCATGCCGTCTTCGGTCATTTGTGAGATCGGTGAGAAGGTTCGTGGCGTGATCTATCAGTCTATTTGATGATGCGACCGATCTTGATCCTACATATGCATCGTATCCATATGTGAGTATGCGAGCTTTAGGTAGTTCGGATGGAAGAAGCGTCTGTGGCCATGGTGCAGGCTGCCCAGGGGCCGTCCAGGTACTGGTGCGGTCGCCTGTCAAACCATGGACGAAACAGATGTCAATGTCGGCATCGGGGGGGTCTACCAAGGGTTTGACACCATCGGGAAATTTAGGCGTCGGAGGCTGTTCGAAAGAGCTGGATTGGCCGGCTGATGGGGTGGGATCGGGATGATGCGCAGATTCACTGTCCATTTCGCGTTGCCGGACAGGAGTCGATGATCGACTTCTAAGCAAACTACGGAGTTTCCCCATATTTTGATCTAGGTTACCAAGATGATCAGGGGAATAAGCAACTTGTTTGAATAGCTCTCGGGCGGGATCTTTGTTGATGGGGTCGATGTTTGTTCAGTTAAGGGTGTAGATAATGGAAGGAATCCAGAAGGAAGTAAGCGAGGCGGGGTAAGCTCAGCTTTGCCTTTTAAAATATCACGTTCTAGGCAACAGTCCACCAGGCTGGCTTGTGGAGTAACATGGGTCTATAACCAATTATCCGTAGGCGGACTCCACCGATCAGTTTTTAGTGCGAGGGATCGCAACGATGGTAACACAGGCCAAAGCAAGCGCAGGAACATCGAGACAACTTGGCATCTCGTCAATTATCGATCAACTCGATGACTAATACGTATTGCATGAGGGATGTATCGAACATATAGCGTGTCTGTAGTTTTAAACGCACAGTAGGGAGTTTAACCTCTGGCCAAACATAATAATACGCTATCGTTACAACTGCAAGATTTAGAGTGATCAGGAAACATTAGATCGCGGCCCGTCCCTAGCGTCGCCTCGAGTGGACCTAGTCGCCCGAGCCGTTGTCATAAAGTTGCGGCTCAATCACTTAGCCGATATGATCGGACAAACCTTGAGACAATCGTTAAGGGAGAGAGCACCTTTAACGGAGCCCTCGGAGACAACATCTGTCAGAACAAACACGAAAAGGTGGAGGTACCTAAGCTTGAACACAGGTTTGTATAAGAGAGTAAGTGAACAACAGCAATGAAAAGTTGGAAGCAGAAATTAGATGCACCTTGATGGAGTCGCCAACTGGTAATAGATCGGCTAAAGTAGACTAGGCAGGGGAAGAGAAATCTCAGCCACTCTCAAAAATGGCAGTACTGTAAGCAAGGGGAAAGGTCAAATCCCTAGCCCCGCTAGGCACAGCATTCTTTTTCACTCGTGACTATGGTTTAGCCTTGTCGAGAGCGGGCCCGCCACCAATCATATTGTTTTAGATCCCTGCAACGGCGGGCATCTTCTTTCAAGGCTGGACCACTAAAACATCTAAGAACATAAAACATGGTAGTGGCCCTAGGGTAGGTCAAGACTTTCCCATGCCGTCACTTGTGCTCGTGCTGTGTCAGCGCGTTTCTGATAAAATCAATAGTGAGAAAAGAAACACAAAGATACTCTAGATTCTACGACTACATATGATTTAATATATAAATGCAAATAAACCTGTGTATTCTTGCTACGGATATATACCGGTGGAAAGTCCAATTAGACAAAAAGTCTTGCTGCAGTATCGCGAACCATTTTAGGTCCTTGTCAGGTGAATAGTTAAGCTATCGCGTGGCCCCACTCCTGATGTCGTTCGACGATAATCGTAGGCCACAAGTGGCATAGTCTAGGGGTAATGGATCTGGATCAACTAGCAAATGAACCTGGTCAAATTAGATTTTCCACTTCTTTTCAAGACGATGTAATGCGATCCGATCTAGATGGAGTTATTCGGCAAAGGGTCCACAAACTATGTTACTACACTGAAAACAGTGGGAACACTTCTGTGTCACAAAGGGCTCTTTGTGGGGTCATCCAAAAGGGCGGGTTCTCTTTGACTGCCCCCTTGTCAAAGGAAAAGGTCGCTCTTTCGCATCTTGCAGGGGATTTTCCTTCCCCGTTCTTCTTCCTCTTCTTTCATGCAATGGGTAGGTTGTTAAGTAAGGTTGGGCAGTACAGCACGATGAACGACGACGATAGCGATCTTTTCAGCTGGGCAACGGATGACGAGGCGCCAATCTTGATCTGACGTCACAGTCAGCAGCGATCCGCGATGCAACCCCGCTTGGCCAGATCCAGAAGGGTTGCTCCGGATTACCTTTGTTGCAACTCTCCGAATGGGACGAGACGCTCGCCTACGATCAACAGCCTCCGACCTGTGTGCACTACTTGATCGAATGGAAGTTCAAGCTGAACAATAGGTGCATTAGTAAAGACACCGAGCCCGACGTTGTCCTGGCGCGATACATGTTAGGTTTCACAGCGAGGCGATCGAGCAAGGCAGTCTGCATGGGGGGACTCAATAATCGACGTCGGCCGACACCGTTCGGAGGGGCTTTTGTCGAGCCATAGCATCGCATGTTGGCTCGAATCCGGCGGACCGAGCTGGCCCTGCAGTTAGCGATACCAGCGACGATAGCATTCTTGTAGCCGGCGAGAATCATGTCATGGATCAGAGCATGCTGACAAGCAGCCAGATTCGGGGCCATGCTGATGTTGCCGATGGTGTTGGACAAAGTCGGTTTCTGGCCATGCTGATCAGCTGGCGAGACGTGGGACGTTAGGGAAGCATGGCACCGTCCCCTTTGTGACGCAAGCAGCAGAAGCCGCGTCACAAAGACATCCTGGACCCATAATTCCTGAGATATTCCGCGGCCCTTGTCTTGAGAAAATGAAGGATAACTTTCCTAACTTACGTCGTAAAAGAAAATAATACGAGTAGAGCCATGCTTAATCTATTTTATTATTGTTCTGGTACTGTATGGTTGAACAGCTGGACTGGGCATCTTAGTCGTTTTATTGAGACCGTGAGGTCCTTGAAGCAACTAGTTGGGGGATGTCCGTTGCTTCCAAAGCTCAAATAGCTATATCAACGATGAACCGGTACGCATGATTGGAGAGCTTGCGTATGGGTCACTGGCTGTGAGACTAATAACTATTGCACCGACAAGCTAGACACCACACTTCGTCTTTGATCTAGTCATCCCAATTAAAGACCTACATTCATTATGGTTGACAGTCTATGCCTCATACTGCTAAACTCAGTACGGCGAAGAGTCAATAACGGTGACGCCGCTTATTTGATTGTGATGAGGGTCTAAACCAATACAACCTCTTTCTCCCGCTATGGGCGAGACATATATAAAAATGTGGATATCGTACAAATGGCCTCGAAGAGGGTGCATTATTGTCCCCGAATACTCGTAGAGTAGAGCCCTAGCCAACAATACTTACCAACGCATTGTAGGATTCCATGTAGCTTGTCTGACTTTCGGCAAGGTTGAGTTGGCTGAGGCCATGACATACAAGCTTGGATGTCTATGCTTTGAGTTATTTCATGAATCCGTTTCCCGGATAGTCTTGAGTGCGGCCTCTGCTGCCCATAACTGTAGCCCAAAGGAACGCAATTAAGCTCAGTGGGCCGAAAATCATCATAGGGAAGAGCGATACGAGAAAATGTCCTATCATGTTAGCGAGAATTGGACCTGTAGGCCGTCTATTTAGACCCACTCACCGAAGAACAATGGTCTTCTCGCGATTGTTTGCCAAAGTTCCTCCGAAACAAGTATGTCTGCTGCACCACTCCACTTCCAGGGCCCCAGCAATCGAAACTTTGCGTTGAAGTGTGCGCCAAAAGCCCAGACGATTAGCAGACGCCATCCATCACGAACACTTCTCTTGCGTGCAAACGCCAAAACATCCCAGAGACCTATTGCTGAGTCCATGTCCAAAGCCAACTGATATGTATAGCTTTCATGGTCGACCCCGTACGTTATGCGAGAGTCAGAAGGGAGTTTCAAACGGTAGTGTTCCTCATCGATCGTTCGCAGAGGATGAGATATCTTTCGTGGTGCTAAGAGATTCAAAACCCATAGCTGAGCTTGCATTTCAGCCAAAGGCGGAATGGCACCAAGTGAGGGCCTCACAAATCCAATATATCCAACCGTTGGCTCATCACGCTTCCATATACCGCGTACATCGGCCTGGCTAGGCATTGCGTAGACTCGAGTAAGCCTTGTTTGCGGAGGCTCTAAAAAGGGAAATTCTTGCTTATAGCCAGTGCAGAGGATGACAATATCTGGCTTGATTTTCTCCCGTCCCAGGCGGCTGAACTCAGGCCGCTGATTATCAATAAAATGAACAACCCCCTCTCGGTCTATCTCCTTTGGCCAGGGTGCCAAGTCCACATGTCTCCCGTTAGTGTCTGGGACAGGAGTTTGCACGACGGCCGAACGCAAGGCGTATAACCAGAGACGACGGCCTGGAAGAATGGGACGGTACGCGAGGCTAAGGTAAGGACAGATCTTCATTGACTTATTGAAGAATACTGGAAAGGTGGTCAATACCGAGGTAGGGAGACGATTGCGTAGATATCTTACTCTTGGATGGATGATGACGTTCCGGACTGATCCCTCCGATCCACTGGTCCATTCCCGCAGTAGTTCCGGATGATAGCCAGAGGATGGATTTGATGTACCAGTGATAATAGTGCCATAGTACCATGGAATTGCGAAGCAGTGGGTGGACGTATGTGGTATCAAACATGTTAGCTCGGCTCACGTCAATTGGGACGCCCGGCTCTTCGGGGTCTGATTTTCTCCCAAGAATTGGGAGTAATACTGGACCTGGATTCCTCTGATCACATTGTCAGTTGACTCATACCGGAGAACAGTTGGAATACAACTTATGCCATGAAGTGTCACCATACATACCTTTGGAGCAAAATGGACACCATCTCTATGGCAGAGCAAAACTCTTCTGGTAGGCGATGTTGCCGCTAGATATGCAACATCTGCCCCAGTTTCACCACACCCAACAACCATAACCGTTTTATCAGTCCCAAACTGTGCTCTCGATTTGAAATCGGAAGAATGAAATGCCATTGGCGCATTTTCCATACCTTTTATGTGTGGGATGTTGGGCGTCACATGCAAACCTGAACAGATTGCAACCGCATCACATTTCCATTCACTTGGAGCCTGCGCCTCCTTGGTTTTGTACTTGATGATATGGCTACCATTGACTTCTCGAGTGACAGACAGGACTCTTGTGCTGAGTCGTATGTATTGCCACAGTTTGAAATGGGTACAGTAAGCTTCCAGATACTGCACGTACTGCTCAGTCCTCAGGAAGTCACCATGCTCATCATGTCTGAAATCGGAGAATGTGGTGAGTTGCTTGGAGGATACGAGCTACGGTAAACATTAGTAGTTTGTTCCGTCATATTACTTGCTCTGACCACTCACCTCAGCGTCCTCGTATGATCGCGCGACAAAGGTACCACCGACTTGTGCTTGGTATTCAAATAGATATACCTCCACAGGCTCGCAGGATAGAGCCATGGAAGCTTGTGTCAGGTACTTCAACGTGACAAGTCCTGAAGGACCTGCCCCAATCACTGCCACTCTCATAGTCACAACGTCGACAGTTATCTCGTGCAATTCTCTTTCCGCAGGAAGGTGGGGTCACAGTGTGGCCTTTTCACTTCTTTACCGATTGTGATGAGCAAGGTGAATTGACCGCGTGAGCATTTAATACCCTACGTAAGTGTGGATAACACACACTTCAAACCGAATAGTGGTAGGCCGTATTTGACCTTCCGACGCAGAGCATATCTGTATTGGACGGCCCAACGTCTGAAGGCCCAATACCACGGAATTGGCCGCCAGTCAGAACCTTGATCTGTTTCCAGAGGGCAATAAGGGCCGTCTATCGATAAATCTTATTCATGGGCGAACAAGCGGCTGGTCCTCCACCGGCGCCAACTAGTTGGAACCTCAAACTAAGATCTATCGCACTAGCTGTTGCCGAAAAGTCAATACTCATTCAGTATATACGGCAGAGTGGGTGCAAACGCTCCAGTCCTATTGACCAGTTATCTCCGCATTGATATATTGCAAATTACGATGTAGTGGCAAACATAGCATGTCTCGATGTCATGGCGGTGGTGTGCTTGCGGCCTTAGTGCTGTTTAGTTATCGGTTTTATGTTATTGCGAACAGGGAATAGAGGATGGGCCGTGGCACATGCACAATATGGGATCATACTTGTAGGACGCCGACACTTCACAAAACGCCATATTATAGGTGCTCCTTAGAGTAAAGTACAGTATAGAAGTGCCCAGGTACACATAGCCCGCCAAGTAACTAATTTCTGGCCGCCTGTCTTGACACTTCCTGTTGATCACTTTTCTCAACCCCATGCGGATAGAAAAGAAAGGAAGTCATCAAGTCAATGGATCCTGCCAATATATATGGAATATTAAGCAACTTGGAGTAGCGAATTCCTTACGCGCCTTTTCAGCGCTGCCGTACCTCTGTCTTAGCATAGTGAGAGGCTAGATAGATACAAGCCAGTCCGCTGCAGCCTATGACAATTCCGAGGACTCCGAGCAGAAGAGAAGAGTTCACGACGGTCCATCCGATAAAAAATGCTCCAAGGATCAGGATAATAGTATTTTTTTTCTGTGGCGACCGCGCTTCGTCTCCCGATCCGGCCAAATATAGTAATGAAAGAAGTCTCACCGGCGTTAGCATAGAACATTTCCAAGCCCATGACACAAACTCACATTACGGCTCGGGCAAGCATCCACGTGATACTATGTCGCCAAATCCACCATGTCAGGAAAAGTACAAAGAGGCCATACCGAGGGTGCCCCAAACTGGTTGTTGGGGGGCTAAGGCATGCCAATAATGGCTCAAGCCTTCGAAAGATTAGCGTCCTTGCGAATGGCCGGCCAGATTTGAGCTCGAGAAATCGCGTCAAAGTGTTGTAAAACAGACTCGTTGCCTTCATCGGACTCACTGGGTTGCGAGAAGCATCGGCGGATGTCTTGGCCAGTGAAGTTACGTTCGCAGATAGGCGGATACATAGGCTGACTAGTTCACCAATTACAGAAAGCAAATCGCTACTTGGAGATTGTGCAGTAGTAGCACCTTTATCGTGATTTTCTGCTTGAGACATTGAGAAAAAGGATTGTCTACAGAGACAATCATAGAAGGTTGAGGAGCATCGACGCGACAAGATCATGAGTCAGGGAGGTATTAATATCAATTGCCGGCCAATATCAGACACATGTATCTTGTAAGAACAAGTGCCAGAAGCGGGCATGTGCCAGGCTAAGAATTCTTCCATCTTATCATAATGTTAATACTGTACAGTCCCGGCCGAAATCAGAGGCCGCTTAGCTTTCTACGTAAAATTCCTGAGTGCGAGCGAGTACAACAGGGCCATATTATAGTCCCAGCCAAAATTAGAGGTCGCTTGCCTAATTCAGTAAATGTAAGATAGGCTTTCGCGCACGGACCAGACCGTAGCCCATGTGGCTTACATCAGTACACAGAGCGCTGCAAAAACCGTGACGGTTAACCCTATCTCCTTGTAATGCCTGTCATTGTTGCATACTGTCATCAAAACTAATCAATTATGGCTCCTAAATGGTACAAATCATCTGATTACGTACGGACGCGTCGAGAATAAGTCCTAGAATTTCGGCTCAAAATTATGCTCAAAGAAAGGCCAAATCGAAGTGCAAGACCTTGCTCTCTGTGACGTCATTATGGATGAACAATCAATAATGAAGGTCAATATTCTACTTTCGCTAAGGTCTATTCCGGGCGTGGAGCATAATGGCATCTGCCCATGTTAGTCCATGATCAGCCTTCGTGGAGACTACGGTACATGCTTGGACATATTCCCGGCATCTCTAGCTTTACACATTGTAAAAGCCACATGAGTCACTTCTGTGATCCGTGCGCGAAAGCTTATCTTACATTTAATGAACAAGGCAAGCGGCCTCTAATTTCGGCCGGGACTGAGCCCGCTGGCCCGACCTCGAGTACCGAAGTGTGGCACTATTGGCGAGCAACAAAGCCGCCGTGCTTACGATCCGAAACCCTCGCCAGCAGTCTGGCCAAGAATATGTTGGATGCATATACAGTAAAGATCGAAATCGGTTGTCCATTTTTGGCTCTCTTTGAGTTGTACCGCACGGACGTTTTTGGTGGGGGCGTATGGCGTCCACAGTAATTCATATCTATTGGCACGGTAAAAATGTACTCCTGTGCTGACAGCTTATGTGCCTGTTTGAAAAGCGTAATGCGGCTTCACAGCAGATTGTCATCATCCCATGCTTTATTACCTCCAAATGTTGACCTCCCTCACAACGCCCAGAAATGGACACTACAGTACTGTTTGGGGAGGGTCCAGAATCTGGCCTCAGTACCCCACGGCCTCAATAAAATGATTTAGATGCCCAGTCAACCGTTCAACCATACAAGAATAATACTAAAATAGCTTAGGCATGGCTCTGTTCATTCTGTTTTCTTTTATTTTTTACGATTCATTTTCCTGAAAGACGAGCTGTGGCCGAAGATGTGCAGAATTAGGGTCCAGAATCTCTTTGTGACAGGGCCTCTTCTGCCTGCGCCACAAAGACGATGGCGCCATGCCTTTTCCCCATGTCCCACAAAAAGCCCTTTGTGACGCGCCAGTGCTCCATTACTTCCAGTCCAGTAGCATTGTTTGTGGGCCCTTTGATAAATCGCGATATCTATCTCCACCTTGATCAGATTGCATCACAGCATCTGGAGAAGACATGAGGAAGGTAACTTTATCTTCTTCACGTGCTACGTTTTAGCTGTAGCTCCATCTCGTGATCTATGATCATCGTCAAATGACGCTAGGAACGGGCCGTGTGCTAGTTTGACTATTTGTTTGATGAGAACCTAAAATGGCTCGTGATCTTGTACAAGATTTTTGTCTAGTATGGCATTTCGCAGGGAGATGCTTCGTAGTGAAAATCATAAAAGGCTTCTATCCGGTCAT
Source organism: Fusarium brachygibbosum (assembly GCA_018886245.1). Classification (NCBI taxonomy): domain Eukaryota; kingdom Fungi; phylum Ascomycota; class Sordariomycetes; order Hypocreales; family Nectriaceae; genus Fusarium; species Fusarium brachygibbosum. Next base: position 3,227 of record JAEKIX010000049.1, on the reverse strand, counting down.
GTGTTGTGTTATGTGTAGTCTAGAAATCTACAGTATTTTATTCGTCTTTCATCACCACCAAGTCTATCAACAACGCACGAAGAGTCAGCAGGAACACAAACGATGCATTGTCCAAACCCTTACTTACCCTAGGACAGCCTGCATTATTTTATTTTTAGATATTCTTGTGAATCAAAGTAGACGACAGCTTTTGCAGGGGTCTTAAGCCGTATGATTGGTGGTGGAACCGCTCTCGACAAGGATAATCCATAGTCCGAGCCAAGGAAATGTGCCTTACGGTGCTGGGCTTTAACCCGTTCCCCGCTCGTTGTCGAGTGCCTGGGATTTCTTTTTCCCTTCCCGATTAATCGACCATCGCCACTCTACCACCGACAGGCGATATCGCAGAAGTTCATTTAATTCTCAATTTTCGATTTCTCATTATTGTGTTTCATTTTCTTGGTCATTCATTTCTATTCTGGATGGCAGATATCTCTACCCTTTTTGTGCTTGTTCTGACATAACATATTCTCAGATGACTTTATTGCAAGTAGTCGCTCTCTAGACGATGGTATTGCGATTTGTCTGGTTTCGTCGGTTGAATGAGCCGCACTCTTGTCATGTCAACCCACTCGCCCCAACCATCCCGCCCGGAGGGCCGCCATGGCTTCGAGATAGCTGTTTTCTGCGCGCTACCTCTCGAGGCTGATGCTGTCGAGGCCTTGTTTGACTACTACTGGGATAGTAATGGTCCATTTTTCAGGAAGGCAGCACATGATACCAATTCCTACTTACCAGGTGTGATCGGATGCCACAATGTCGTGCTCATACGTATGCCGGGGACAGGTAAAGTGCATGCGGCGGCGGCAGCTTCTAACTGCAGAGCTAGTTTTCCGAATATTAAGATTGCCCTTGTTGTTGGTGTCTGTGGCGTTGTCCCCTTCAAGCGCAACGGTGAAGAAATTGTACTTGGAGATGTCGTCATCAGTGAGGGCATTATCCAATATGATTTCGGACGGCGCCTACCAGGCCAGTTTATCCCTAAAGAAGGACCGCTGGACTCTCTAGGAAGGCCGAACCAGGAGGTACGCGGGGTTTTGGCACAAGCTAAAGGGATCAAAGGTTGTCAACGATTGGTAAGCGAGATGGCAAAATGCCTCAGTATCCTTCGCCAAAACTCAAAGCTTCATGCCGAATATCCTGGCGTTGCGTACGACAGACTATTTGAAGCATCCTATCGCCACAGCGAGGACCAGAGGTCATGCGAACAAGTCGGGTGCGACGGCAAGCTCGTGCCACGACGCCGGCTTCAGGCCACAGGGCCCAGCCCTGCACCTGCTATCCATTTCGGGCTGATGGCATCCGGCGATTCAGTGATGAAGTCCGGCGAAGACCGCGACCGCGAGGTAGAGGCGAGAGATATAGTTGCTTTCGAGATGGAAGGCGCGGGTGTTTGGGATATTCTTCCTTGCATTGTGATAAAAGGGGCATGTGACTACGCCGATAGCCACAAAAGCAAGGTCTGGCAGCGATATGCAGCGTCCACTGCGGCAGCTTGTGCGAAGGCCTTTCTTGGCTTTTGGATCCCTCCACTTACTCAAGGTTCGTCGCGGCAAGCCTCTCTGACGGTCGCAATTAATCGTGATTGAAGATATTTCATGCCTAGCTGCAAAGTCAGAGAGCAGCTGGTGTTTAGGGAATCGAGAGTCTTTTGGTCAGAGGAGAACTGCGGGGGCTGTTCAAGAGCGTCAAATGCAACCTGTATTTCTCGTTCCGTTTTCGAAAAATGACCTCTTTGTGGGCCGAGAGGATGTTCTTGCGAAGTTACGAGGTCTACTGTTCGAACAAGGGCGGCAAAAAGTCGCCCTGGTCGGACTTGGAGGTCTTGGCAAAACTCAAATCGCTCTACAGCTCGCTTTCTGGGTCAAGGAAAACAAGCCAGACTACTCAGTGTTTTGGATACCTGCCCTCAGCATGGCTGGCTTTGAGCAGGAGTGCGTGAAGCTCGTCAGGGCGCTTGGTATCCGATGCTCTGAAGGTGAAGATGCGAAAGATGCAGTGCGACAGCATCTCAGCTCGAAAGATGCAGCAAGTTGGTTTCTCGTCGTTGATAATGCTGATGATGTAGAGATTTTTCACAAGTCGACGCACCCGGGTGGGGGGATCCTCGATTTTCTTCCGTCCAGTGACAACGGGCGGACCCTTTTCACAACACGATCCAGGAAAGTTGCCTCTGTTGTAGCGAAGACTACGGTAGAAACGTTACTACCGATGCATCGAGAAGAGGCAACAGGCCTGCTCGAGAAGTCCTTGATCGACAAGGGGGAACTAAAAGATATTGAGAACGTGTCTCAGCTCCTTGATGCTCTTACCTACCTGCCTCTAGCGATTGCACAAGCAGCAGCGTATATGAACGTTTACGAGACTCCTATCGTGGAATACATTCGAGTGCTTAAAGATGCCGACGCAGAAAATATTATTGAGCTTCTTAAGGAAGGATATGATGACGAGGTTCATTATGATAGTTCGCAAGGCGCTGTCGCTACTACGTGGATTGTTTCATTCGACCGGATACGACGGTCTGTTCCGGCAGCGGCCAACCTTCTTTCATTCATGGCTTACATTGAGCCGAAAGGGATTCCTCGATCCATTCTTCCGAAGTTGAAGACCGAACAGCAAATGACACAAGCTATTGGTACACTTACAGGACACGGTTTCCTTAGTCGCCGAGAAGGCGAGGCGACCTTCGACATACATAGTCTAGTACACCTGGCAACGCGAATATGGAATAGAAACGAGGACTGTGAGAGAGAAGTGCGACAGACGACTTTGGCACGTGTTACTGAGGTATTTCCAACTGTTGACTGGAGAAACCGTGATTTGTGGCGGCAATATTTACCACATGCGCTGAGGCTATTGGGAACTGCGGGGTGCATGGAGAATGAAGGAGGACGCGAACTGGGATTATTGGTGGGCCAATGCTTGCTCGTAGACGGGCGGACGACAGAGGCAGTATCTACACTAGAGCACATAGTTCAGACCCGAGAGAGGATACTGGCAGCAGATCACCCACATCGACTGGAATCAGAGCACGTGCTTGCACGAGCATACCTTGCAGATGGTCAGACGAAGAAGGCCGTCGAGGTGCTGGAGCACATAGTTCAAATCCGGGAGAGGATACTAGCAGAAGATCACCCGGATCGACTGGCATCAGAGCACGTGCTTGCAGGAGCATACCTTGCAGATGG